>OW388296.1:66679266-66789266 GCA_936450465.1 Gibbula magus | reverse complement strand
TTATTTATTCAGTTAGCACGGGGCCCGTCTCTTCTGTACGTAGTATGGAGAGTGTTCTGGGCCATATTCCACCTGGGTTGTATAGCAGCGACTGCAGCCTATGCTCACCTGATCTGGGCGTCTACAGCAGCCAACAGAGTCAAATACTTCCTTCCTCTGACCAACTGGTGTTACCTCGTCCTCACAGCCGCAGTACTCGTCGACGCCATTGTGTCTGTATACTTGTATGTTAAGAGAGATGTTTTTCGAGGTAGGTCATATATAGAGATTATTAACCGAGTAAGTGTGTCATATGACTTACGAAACGAGTGTAAATGTTTGTATTGCCCGAGCCAGAGCGAGGGTTATACATTTGCGCCAGTTTCGTAAAAGTGATACTTTCGAGTGTAATGATTTCTTTATTACCCATTCTATTCCATTTGATTCGCGCCAAAATAGTCAGGAAACGGCCTACTTCTCTTGGGCCGTCAAGCTACAGTGACAATCGTTTTATGAAACAATGAAACAATGGTTGCTAGGCAAAAGTGATATGTGCACATGTGCTCATATCAATCATATTAACTCAGTTATTTTCAACCATATAGTGTAGGTAATCATTGCTCTACCAAATTGCAAAATAGAAAGAAAATGGAACCACGGGGTCTGTTTTTAACACACAAAAGAATAACTTAATAATAATGGGTTATGTAAGAGTTAACCGACGGAGACCGAGATGTTAGATGAACCCTAGCGCACGGTGATCATGAACATCGAGGCCAATACTCACACAATACAATATGTTAATTTATTCCTAATGCACGATATCGACCATCTCAAAACATACTCTCGCGAGAACTTATATGTACAGTTCAGCGTGTTTTTATCAATATCAATATATCAATATATACTACTCACAAATTTGCTGAGGATAGCCAATATGACAATTTGATGTAAATTTTATTCAACTTTTTATATTTAATTTCTCATTGGATAATTCAGGAATTGATAAACTTTGGAATTTTAGTGTTCTCAAGCAAATTTTAAAACCACGAATTATTCAATACTTATTGTATATTTCACCCCAGACAAATTCCCGATGACTTGGTACTGCAAGGCACTATGGGTACTGTCCAACGTCACCAACACAACCGCTCTCTTCACATGTGTACTGTTTTGGCCGCTTGTCTATAGCCGTGAGTATTGCTGCATGATTGGCTGACAAACATATGTGCTTATAAGTCTTTAGTGTTATTAATTTGCTCGTAGATTATTTTCCAATTGGTAAAAGGGTCCGCAAGTCAACGTATGACTACGAATACAACTAATGTATATTATAGCTTATTACTCGCCCGTGTAAGATACTGCAGTGTAATATTAATACGGCAATATTAAACTAGTGTAATATCGCCGCGTGTATGACGTCACAATAGTTTGCGGTTATGACGTCACAATTGGAGTAACGTCGTCACAATGGCATCGTACTTGCTGGAAGCATAGTTTCAGAGCCATGTCGGCTATTTCGCTTGATTATATGTTTGCGAGTAATAAACAGAATACTAAACTCCCTTCTATTGAATACCATTTTTATTAAACTCGTGAATGATTTGGTATCAAACTCGCTTTCGTTCGTTTTATACAAAATCATTAACTCGTTTAATAAAAATGGTATTAAATAGAAGGTCGTTTAGTATCCTCTATTTCTTTTTAAGAAATACAAACAAAAACAAACAAACCTCTTAGTATGATTGTCATTTTATGGCGCTTCACTTTCCAATTCCATAATTTTACAGTTTGATCGTGAACAATAAATGGTAACTCTACGTAGATTCGATTCATTTTCGGAACTGAAGTTGCACTTACGAATCAATCACGTTAGTTTGTTTAAAGTCCAATACATTGGATAATTTTCTTCTTGTGTTATTCACAAGAAGTAATGAATGTTCATATACTTTCCAAAACTATTACGTATTTACTTCCTCTTTGGTATCACGCGAGTAGTGAAGGCTTGCCAAAGATTGTGTAATTGACTCAATAGGCATCAATGGCAATGAGCAACGACATCCAAGCCTCGTATCACGCTATAAATAACCGACCAATAAAATTCCTTTATCGGTGCACTATTTGTAGTACCCGGATGAGAGGAGCAATGAGAGATCGGCAAATTTCAAATCCTCACATTTCATTGGTTGACATACATACATCCTATTTACAGCGATGGGGAATCAACCTTCAGCGATATGAGGCAAATATCTATTACACAATCAGTGGATTGAAGTACACTTGCGAATACAACCATCTTGATGTAGCAGTTTAGCTTGTTTCGGAGCTTGCAACCTAAAGCTTTATTATATTACTAGATCTGGAATAATTCTAATGACCTATTGACCTTATATCAGTTGACAATGAGCTCGGTATATGAATCGTCACGCAAAAGAGTTGTCAGTGGTATAATATTAACAACTTGTTATATGATATGACCAAAATCAGCAGTCCATGAAACTATCGGTTCACTATGTGTCACTGGCATTGCTATCATTGGAGTTGCCACCAATAGCTCTTATTACACACATTAAAGGATATACCGCGCTACGTTGATTATATAGACTGCTATATGTGGTTTACTGACACACACAAGCAAGATTGGCACTTGAACGCTGACTAGGATGGGTATAATAATAGAATTGGCATCGGGGAGACAGTAATTCAATGGTACAATACAATTCAACGCAGGATATATATGTGAACATTGTCTTCGTCATATCGTAGTGATTACCCGTGTCCATATCACGTTTATGTTTATTATCTTGGTTAAAGCAATACACACACACACACAGAGAGAAATACAATACTCCTCTCAAATGGGGGTCGCATTGTAAATTGCTGTATCTATTGCATACACAAAAACGTTTCTTTGAGACTTGAAAGTATGGTTATTGATATATATCTCTGTTTAAAGTATAGTTATTTTCAACTTTGAAAAAGTGCATAGTCAGACACGTTGTCTCGCCTAATATATAATGCTATGTTTACTCCAGTGGTTGGGATCCGTGATGGCTAATTATTGAAGCTTCTGTTCGTCAAGCATCTGCAAGGGCATAGTGGGAATTTTGATGAACTCACCAGAGCATGAAATTACAGTATATTGAATCTCCTGAGAATAAAAATGCTGTATTTGTATTCACGTAAAGCCTACCGTGAGAATTAGCGAAGTCATAGCTCTTGATTTACAATATTCATCTCACAAGTACTGACTGTTGTTGTAAAGATGACTGTGTGTTCAAGTTCTTGCCCCGGTGTATTCATAACATGTTTTGAAAGGTTTTTTCCGTACCCCAAAAGCAAATGACTATATAATTCGTATATGGTTGAAATGATAGAGGTGGAGGGAGCTATACAAGAACCAGTATACGGTCTTCTTTATGGACAACTAGTGAATACTGAGCTAACTTTGAATTACTAAGTTTTGCTACTGTACATCTACGAGAGTGTCCTTCTTAGCGGCGACGAGTCTTTTTTTGACGACAGGTATACAGCCTTCTTCAAAGCTGCAAAAGGTGCTAACACCGAAATTTAAACAAGAGTCATCAGAAGATGACATATCCCACCGGTTCCTCAACATTTTTAAAACACATCTTTGACACATACTTGTGTATCTACTACCATACTTCAGTTAGTTGGTATTACAGATGCTGAGTTTCAGGTATGTTAAGGGTTTTAGACTTCTGCTCCAGAAGCAGTCAAAATCAACAACAACCAACATCCCTCTCATGTTTCTATGGAAACAGAACAAAATAATTTTTTCAGAAAAAATCTGAAAAAAGCAAAAGGCACCACTTCAGTTAGTGGGTAATACACATGCAAAGTTTCAGGAAGATATGATGAACGGTTTTGGAGCTGTGCACCGAAAACGAACCTGTCTCTGAACAAAGTCCAACTTCTACATGTTTCTATGGAAACGACCAAAAATAAAATTTTCAGAAATCTGAAAATATCAAAAGGCACCACTTCAGTTGGTGGGTTATACACATGGAAAGTTTCAGAAAGATATCATGAACGGTTTTCGAGTTCTGCTCCGGAAAGGAAATGATTACGGACGGACGGACAGACGGCCAGGGTGATGACTATATCCCACGGTATTACATACCGGTGGGATAAAAAAGAACCACAAACAAGAGAATGATCATTAAATTTTCGACTCAAAGAATGTGACTTCAACAACGCGAGTTTTGGCCCACGCGGGTTATTGCCAGTGTTCAAGTTCATCTCAGTTCAAACCTTCAAACTTTCTCAATTATAATTAATCAAAAGTGGTATTTTCCGGCGCTTCGTCTTTGACTCACGTACGAGGATGAACGTCCTGAATGATAAACCAATGACCCCTTACAGTAATAAACACTTTCATAGTATACTAATTGAAAAATATTTCATTGTCATTGCAGCTGCAGTTGGTCTCTCCGGACTACGGTTTTCAAGTTTCCTCGTTCACGGGATGAACGCTATCTATGTAATGCTCAATCTTCTATTGACAGCCATGCCTGTAAAACTTCTACACTTCTACCAACCTATCATATTCGGACTTGTGTACGGAGTCTTTAACGCCATTTACGTGTTGGCCGGGGGAACCAACTGGAAGGACGAACCCTACATATATAAGTTTATCGACTGGAACACGGGTCCCGGGTTCAGCGCAGCAATAAGCGTGGGGTGTCTTGTTGCTTTGTTTATTATTCATGTTTTAGTGTACTTTATACATCTAGCAAGAGTTCACGTGTGTGCTAAATACACAAACTCCACAACTGTTGATGTTGTTAAAGAGTCTTCCAAACCAACTCCAGAACCTTCAGACAACGTCGAAGCTTAAAGAGTTATTTTGACCGAGGGGACTTTTGTTGTGAAATAGTCTTCGGAATCATTTTCAGAACCTTCAGATAATGTTGTAGCTTAATGGATCACTTCGGCCAAGGGAACTTTTGTTGTGAGTCTTCAAAACCAATTACAGAACCTTCATATAAAGTTGTAGCTTTATAAGGTCACTTTGACTGGGTAATTTTGTTGAGAATGAATCTTCAAAACCATACTCAGAACCTTCAGACAACGTCGAAGCTTAAAGGGTTACTTTGATCCAGGGGACGTTTGTTGTGAAAGAGTCTTCGGAATCATTTACAGAACCTCCAGAGAACCTCGTTACTTAAAGGCGCTCACTTCGACCAATGTGACTTTTGTTGTGAAAGTCTTCATAATCATTGTCAGGACCTTCACAGAATGTCGTAGCTTAAAGGGGCAGTAGCACGTTTTTTCGCTCAAATAAGTTGATGAAATGTATTTGAAAAATAATTTCACCAATAGTAAAACATCCTTCTCTCTTCGGAAAATAAAGTTTAAAATGAGTGTACATGTTTCGGTAAAGCTATGGGAATCATTTTTGTAAAAAAAATTGATAAATTGTGTTCACAATGAAATGGCCGCCATGCAATTTTCGCTTTATACCCAACATAGTTTTTACCACTACAGATAATTGGTTTGTGTTATTAGATGTGTTACCCTCTAAAGTTAATTTAAATGACATAAACTATCATTATAAATGGGAAATTTGAAAAAATAAATTATGCAAAAAACGTGCTTCTGCCCCTTTAAAGGCACACTTCGACCAACAATTTCTAGAGAAGAAAACGAACGACGATTATTATATATGGTCATCTCCCAAAAGCTATTGAAGTGCTACATGGAATAAACGTTTCACGTTACTGCGAATGTATAAATGTACGAATGTTATTTGCTGTGTAAAATCAATCGAACAAACTGTGCAAACTGCTCATGAAAGTATCATTGAAATATTTTCCCAACATATCTTTTCCGTTGTGTCTGCTACAAGTTATATCAGTGTAACCTGGAATGCAGGCATCGTGTTCGCATTCTCTTCCCAAGGAGATTGCTCAAGTCATTTCTTCCAACGTAACCACTGTTATAAGGGGACGCTTTCTTGGCTAGTATTGAGTCCTGATTGGTTGCAATCGAAGCTAGTTGTGCAATCAGCGACGTTGTTTAACCAATGTTTCGGTCTGTTCATGTTATCGTTTAGAAGACTGGAATTTATTTTCCTGAGCGAAGCGCGCATATTTCGGTGTCAGTCGGTGATGTACATGTAAGCAGATTCTTGATTGGATACATATAATGACGATATCCGTGTTGCAAATTTTCACCGCTAGGGGAGTTACATGGAGAAATATTGCCACTTGTAACGCAGATTACATGGGAAGAAATAGAATTTATAGTGAATGGTAATGAAGATATCCATGTAGAATGTGATGGTGTCAGCATTATATATATATTGACAATCGTTTTGTACATATATGTGTGTTCTATTGTGTATATTTGTAGATACCATTTGAGATGTGTATATACTATATTTTTGTACATTTGGATGATCTTATTGACACCGGTGTTATATAATGTATGTTTTATTGTTTTTATTAATGAGAAAGTACAAGCTATCTCTCCTGAAGTAAAGATTACGGAATCACTACGCGTTTTGGCTTTTATGTATCATTGAATCTAAATCCTCGAGCTCATTCTTCGTGATTACATTTATTATTAAGTTGACTCATTAAAACTAGTTTTTAAAACGAAAGTTAGTTACTTAGTTACTTTCTAGGAATTGGAGACGTTTATTGACCCGTCTCTCTAATAAAGGGTTAACGGTTCTGTTATGCATGATTAAGTAAATATATGTTCTGTAGATAGATACGAATAAATATATATCTTTATGATTACTGATTATTTCTTCAAAGCGGACAATATGGAATTTTATACTCTAGTAACATTGTATATTTTTCTATTCGCCAATTTATTTTGTGTTACGTATGAACATATTCATATAAAGGCGTGAAAATGTTCAAAAGAATTGAGGTGAGGTGATTTGGGGTTAACGCACCTTTCAAAATTTAAAATATTTCACTTATATCACGGCTTGTATTAGTGCAGGGAAACAACGCAACACACTTTTTGCTATGCATTGCGGTGAAACTGCAACCAGCGAACCATGGGTGCACTGAAATTCGATGTAGCATTGCATCTAAAACCTTGCTGCGTGTATGTTCTCAGTGGGAATCATGAAGAAGACCAATCCCTTATCAACACAATGGGAATTGAGATAAAGGTGTCATTTTAATCCACATACCATATTCTATTAGTGATGTATGGAGAGAAATGTACCATGGACATGCCAAAGGTCTAACTACTACAGTTGCTAACCAGACCACGTAGAAGTGAAACACAAGTCTGAATGGACAGTTCTGTAAATAGTTGTAGTTGTTTATTTTTAATTATTTTGTTTGTCGCAAATGTGACGTTATGGGATGTTGTATTGGGTTGTTCGTTAACCACTGTCTTACTAAAAGTATATATTGATCAATGAAATGTCATATTTATGTCTTCCCCTGAAGGGTCCGGGAAAAGTTTTTTTTATAGATTTTATTCACGTTTTTCCAGGCTACAGGCCCAAAGTACATAACATTTCGGATTGGGAGACATATTGTTTTGGGTTGAGCCTCCATTGTTGTTGTTTCTGGAGCATAACATCATCTGGAGCATCATCTGTTTTTAAGTAAAAACGCCTTCTAGTTAACAGTAGATGATGTTGTGTTGGGTTGTTCTTCAACTAACGTCCCACTGCAAGTTGATATACAATGAAATGAAGACAACATACATTTAATCATTTATTTCAAACCTTGTTTGAGCCATCTACAACCTTTCACCTTTCACAAGTTCATACTTGAGTATTTTATGAGCGCCTTCAACAATTGAATAGAATTCCATGGCAGAATATGGAAAGGATTAATTCAACTCCTTACATTTTTTGTAATGCGACCGCACATGCCGAATTTGAGATACTATTGTACTATTGATTTTACAATCCAATTAACATATATTACTTCATGTCATATATCATTCATCTCTCACTCAAACTCTTCCCCAGTGAAAATGCACAATGTCATACATTTCTTGACACATGATACTCATTATCAGACACATCATTTATCAAACATATTCATCATTAATTTAAAAAGTTAATTTAACATTACATAGATTTTAACCCGATCACCTGATTCAAATCGAAGTACACTGAATGAGCGCGTATTTAGGATTATACTTAACAAGCAATCACTTAAATTATAACTCCAATACTAAACACATGAATCATCTATCAAATCATATTGATAGTTAACTATCCGATATTGATTATTTAATTAAAATTATATATATAAATGCGGTATTGTTTTCGTCATCAAAGGACATTAAATTACCAAGCATTAAATGAAATTCTGCATTATCAGGCACTTTGAATATTAATATTTTCATCAGAGAAATTGAATGATCACGTATTTTGTTACATTGCACAAGCACTTTCAATTTTATCATTTTCACCAGACCACATTGAATTACATTAAATTATATTCTGTAGTTTAAATATTGACATTTTTAAAAGGAACATTTAATGATAACCCTTTTTACGTTGTACAGGCACTTTCAAGTATATCACTTTCATCAGAACACATTGCATGATTAAGCATTTTGTATTAAAACAGCAATAACGAGACTTTTCAACTTTATGCTTTGTACTAGAGAAAAAGACAAATGAATGTTGATCAAGTTTGCGGTATAAGACATACAATCAAACACTTTGAACATTATCTTTTCATCAATTGACCATTTTGAAACAACATTTTCATCAGAGCATCATCATGATCAAGCACTTTGCAACATTCTGCATTATCAAACACTGCAACATTCTGCATTACCAAGCACTTTGCAACATTCTGCATTATCAAGCACTGCAACATTCTGCATTACCAAGTACTTTGCAACATTCTGCATTATCAAGCACTGCAACATTCTGCATTACCAAGCATTGCAACATTCTGCATTATCAAGCACTTTGCAACATTCTGCATTATCAAGCACTTGCAACATTCAACATTATCAAGCAGTTTGTAACATTCTGCATTATCAAGCACTTTGCAACATTCTGCATTATCAAGCAATTGCACATTATCATTGGCTTTTATTCACAACACACGGTATTATCAAATCATGAGCAATGATGCACCATACATGTACGTATCTATGTAATGATCAATAATGTGACATACATGTACGTATCTATGTACTGATCAATTATGTGACATACATGTACGTATCTATGTACTGATCAAGAATGTGACATACATGTACGTATCTATGTAATGATCAATAATGTGACATACATGTACGTATCTATGTAATGATCAATTATGTGACATACATGTACGTATCTATGTAATGATCAATAATGTGACATACATGTACGTATCTATGTAATGATCAATAATGTGACATACATGTACGTATCTATGTAATGATCAAGAATGTGACATACATGTACGTATCTATGTACTGATCAAGAATGTGACATACATGTACGTATCTATGTAATGATCAATAATGTGACATACATGTATGTATCTATGTAATGATCAATAATGTGACATACATGTACGTATCTATGTAATGATCAATAATGTGACATACATGTATGTATCTATGTAATGATCAATAATGTGACATACATGTACGTATCTATGTAATGATCAATAATGTGACATACATGTATGTATCTATGTAATGATCAATAATGTGACATACATGTACGTATCTATGTAATGATCAATAATGTGACATACATGTACGTATCTATGTAATGATCAAGAATGTGACATACATGTACGTATCTATGTACTGATCAAGAATGTGACATACATGTACGTATCTATGTAATGATCAATAATGTGACATACATGTATGTATCTATGTAATGATCAATAATGTGACATACATGTACGTATCTATGTAATGATCAATAATGTGACATACATGTATGTATCTATGTAATGATCAATAATGTGACATACATGTACGTATCTATGTAATGATCAATAATGTGACATACATGTACGTATCTATGTAATGATCAAGAATGTGACATACATGTACGTATCTATGTACTGATCAAGAATGTGACATACATGTACGTATCTATGTAATGATCAATTATGTGACATACATGTATGTATCTATGTAATGATCAATTATGTGACATACATGTACGTATCTATGTAATGATCAATAATGTGACATACATGTACGTATCTATGTAATGATCAATAATGTGACATACATGTACGTATCTATGTAATGATCAATTATGTGACATACATGTATGTATCTATGTAATGATCAATAATGTGACATACATGTACGTATCTATGTAATGATCAATTATGTGACATACATGTATGTATCTATGTAATGATCAATTATGTGACATACATGTACGTATCTATGTAATGATCAATTATGTGACATACATGTACGCATCTATGTAATGATCAATTATGTGACATACATGTATGTATCTATGTAATGATCAATTATGTGACATACATGTACGTATCTATGTAATGATCAATAATGTGACATACATGTACGTATCTATGTAATGATCAATAATGTGACATACATGTACGTATCTATGTAATGATCAATTATGTGACATACATGTACGTATCTATGTAATGATCAATAATGTGACATACATGTACGTATCTATGTAATGATCAATTATGTGACATACATGTACGTATCTATGTAATGATCAATAATGTGACATACATGTACGTATCTATGTAATGATCAATAATGTGACATACATGTACGTATCTATGTAATGATCAATAATGTGACATACATGTACGTATCTATGTAATGATCAATAATGTGACATACATGTATGTATCTATGTAATGATCAATAATGTGACATACATGTACGTATCTATGTAATGATCAATTATGTGACATACATGTATGTATCTATGTAATGATCAATAATGTGACATACATGTACGTATCTATGTACTGATCAATAATGTGACATACATGTACGTATCTATGTAATGATCAATAATGTGACATACATGTATGTATCTATGTAATGATCAATAATGTGACATACATGTACGTATCTATGTAATGATCAATTATGTGACATACATGTATGTATCTATGTAATGATCAATAATGTGACATACATGTACGTATCTATGTACTGATCAATAATGTGACATACATGTACGTATCTATGTAATGATCAATTATGTGACATACATGTACGTATCTATGTAATGATCAATTATGTGACATACATGTATGTATCTATGTAATGATCAATAATGTGACATACATGTATGTATCTATGTACTGATCAATAATGTGACATACATGTACGTATCTATGTAATGATCAATAATGTGACATACATGTACGTATCTATGTAATGATCAATAATGTGACATACATGTACGTATCTATGTAATGATCAATAATGTGACATACATGTACGTATCTATGTAATGATCAATAATGTGACATACATGTACGTATCTATGTAATGATCAATAATGTGACATACATGTACGTATCTATGTACTGATCAAGAATGTGACATACATGTACGTATCTATGTAATGATCAATAATGTGACATACATGTATGTATCTATGTAATGATCAATAATGTGACATACATGTACGTATCTATGTACTGATCAATAATGTGACATACATGTACGTATCTATGTAATGATCAATAATGTGACATACATGTATGTATCTATGTACTGATCAATAATGTGACATACATGTACGTATCTATGTAATGATCAATAATGTGACATACATGTACGTATCTATGTAATGATCAATGATGTGACATACATGTACGTATCTATGTAATGATCAATAATGTGACATACATGTATGTATCTATGTACTGATCAATAATGTGACATACATGTACGTATCTATGTAATGATCAATAATGTGACATACATGTACGTATCTATGTAATGATCAATAATGTGACATACATGTACGTATCTTTGTAATGATCAATAATGTGACCTACATGTACGTATCTATGTAATGATCAATAATGTGACATACATGTACGTATCTTTGTAATGATCAATAATGTGACATACATGTACGTATCTATGTAATGATCAATAATGTGACATACATGTACGTATCTATGTAATGATCAATAATGTGACATACATGTACGTATCTTTGTAATGATCAATAATGTGACATACATGTACGTATCTTTGTAATGATCAATAATGTGACATACATGTACGTTTCTATGTAATGATCAATAATGTGACATACATGTACGTTTCTATGTAATGATCAATAATGTGACATACATGTACGTATCTATGTAATGATCAATAATGTGACATACATGTACGTATCTATGTAATGATCAATAATGTGACATACATGTACGTATCTTTGTAATGATCAATAATGTGACATACATGTACGTATCTATGTAATGATCAATAATGTGACATACATGTACGTATCTATGTAATGATCAATAATGTGACATACATGTACGTATCTTTGTAATGATCAATAATGTGACATACATGTACGTATCTATGTAATGATCAATAATGTGACATACATGTACGTTTCTATGTAATGATCAATAATGTGACATACATGTACGTTTCTATGTAATGATCAATAATGTGACATACATGTACGTATCTATGTAATGATCAATAATGTGACATACATGTACGTATCTATGTAATGATCAATAATGTGACATACATGTACGTATCTATGTAATGATCAATAATGTGACATACATGTACGTATCTATGTAATGATCAATAATGTGACATACATGTACGTATCTTTGTAATGATCAATAATGTGACATACATGTACGTTTCTATGTAATGATCAATAATGTGACATACATGTACGTTTCTATGTAATGATCAATAATGTGACATACATGTACGTATCTATGTAATGATCAATAATGTGACATACATGTACGTATCTATGTAATGATCAATAATGTGACATACATGTACGTATCTATGTAATGATCAATAATGTGACTCACATGTACGTATCTTTGTAATGATCAATAATGTGACATACATGTACGTATCTATGTAATGATCAATAATGTGACATACATGTACGTTTCTATGTAATGATCAATAATGTGACTCACATGTACGTATCTTTGTAATGATCAATAATGTGACATACATGTACGTTTCTATGTAATGATCAATAATGTGACATACATGTACGTTTCTATGTAATGATCAATAATGTGACATACATGTACGTATCTATGTAATGATCAATAATGTGACATACATGTACGTATCTATGTAATGATCAATAATGTGACATACATGTACGTATCTATGTAATGATCAATAATGTGACATACATGTACGTATCTATGTAATGATCAATAATGTGACATACATGTACGTATCTATGTAATGATCAATAATGTGACATACATGTACGTATCTTTGTAATGATCAATAATGTGACATACATGTACGTATCTTTGTAATGATCAATAATGTGACATACATGTACGTTTCTATGTAATGATCAATAATGTGACATACATGTACGTTTCTATGTAATGATCAATAATGTGACATACATGTACGTATCTATGTAATGATCAATAATGTGACATACATGTACGTATCTTTGTAATGATCAATAATGTGACATACATGTACGTTTCTATGTAATGATCAATAATGTGACATACATGTACGTATCTATGTAATGATCAATAATGTGACATACATGTACGTATCTATGTAATGATCAATAATGTGACTCACATGTACGTATCTTTGTAATGATCAATAATGTGACATACATGTACGTATCTATGTAATGATCAATAATGTGACATACATGTACGTTTCTATGTAATGATCAATAATGTGACTCACATGTACGTATCTATGTAATGATCAATAATGTGACATACATGTACGTATCTTTGTAATGATCAATAATGTGACATACATGTACGTTTCTATGTAATGATCAATAATGTGACATACATGTACGTATCTTTGTAATGATCAATAATGTGACATACATGTACGTATCTATGTAATGATCAATAATGTGACATACATGTACGTATCTATGTAATGATCAATAATGTGACATACATGTACGTATCTTTGTAATGATCAATAATGTGACATACATGTACGTATCTTTGTAATGATCAATAATGTGACATACATGTACGTATCTATGTACTGATCAATAATGTGACATACATGTACGTTTCTATGTAATGATCAATAATGTGACATACATGTACGTATAATGCATGTACTTATAAGTTCATTAAACATAAATGGTTGATACATTCAACATTTCAAAAACAAACAACGGTCGTGAGATCTCAATTTAATTATTGTAATTTTCAAATCAAAATGGAGAAATCCTCGTTTGAGGACGTGTATCTAAAGCATGATTTGAGAGAATATGCTTGAACCATTGCAGAATATGTAGACTAACATTTGATGAATATAAACTATTCATTTAAAACATAACACAACGAATTCTTAATGTTACTTTTTTGGTCTGTATACACATGAGTGGAGCCATTCGCTCCAGAAAGAGGTTAGTTGCGAATGCCATCGAAAAATGTATTGTTAAGATACTTTTTAAAAATGACATACCATTACAGTGGTTCTGTAATGATTATAAAAGTGTCTGTAGTCTCATATTGGGCATGCGTTCACATTCAGATTCAAAAGTTCTTAGTCCTCTCATGGAATACATCAAGCTACAGGTTCTGTGTTGTAATTTGACGGACTATTATTGGTTTTAATCTTATTAAATATTAAGTTTTCAATAAATATAATTGCATCTAGTATTGTATTATATTTAACTCTGTGTTAGCGCTGAAACATAATGATCAGACTACGAATCAGATAGGGAAACTATCATTTTCATTTAAAGACGACGTGATTGTCCCTGGAATATTTGATAGCTCAATACAAATACAATGGCTCCTCAGGCAAATTAGGCAAGACAGAGACTTTGTGTCACGTTATTTCATTGGTTGATTACACTTTACCAAGGGAGAGCACTCACTTGTACAAAGTGTTCCCTGACCAAGACGATCGTACCAAGACGTCTAAATGATGTATTCAAAACACGATGATGCCCTGAGTATTAAGTATAGCTACATTTATTAGGGCCCACAGACTATATTGTAATTAGTATACTAAGGCCAACAGCTGTTCCCAGTATGAATGAATGTTGTGAATGTAAGTAAACGTATATGTGTCCATAAATAATCCCCGAATAATTAAACAATGTGTAGCAAACAGCCGTTACAACATAACATAACGAATCTCACTAGATGTAAATGCTAATATTAACATTGACCTAAGGTCCTCTTAGCACTACGGGAACTTAGCACAAGAAGCCCCGATGACTTCAAAGGAGAGATCATTGGATGGAGATTTGGAAGTATTCTGTGGTAGGGCGACATGGCGTATCACAGGTTCTGTCAGCTTCAGGCGACTGCTTCATATCTTCTCATAGTAGCGTCTGGAGCGGGCGGACCGTGCGCAGGAGATGTATTGCACTATAGGGTGCAGGAGCGTGAAGCCGGCTACACCCGCCAGGAACCCGTTTACCTGGTAGATAAAACATAATAAATGATTTAAAAACCATCATAGGTGAAAAAATTTTATAATCTATGTTGATAAGTAATCAAGGTGAGATGAGGTATGGTTGGGGTTTAACTCCGCTGTCAAAAGTATTTCATTTATATAACGGCTACTGGCATTATTGCCCGCAACACCATGTGGTAACGTACGTATTATGATGGAACCTGCGAGCTACGGTTGGAACTAGCAAACCATGGGTGGTACTGCGCTGAAATTCAGTTTAGTAGTGTACCCAAACCTTACTGCATGTAGAACAGTTTTCTACTGCAGACAAAGCTGCCTGGCAGGATTCGAACCCGGACCTCTTGATCCGAAGCCGAAGGCGCTAACAACTTCGCCATCCCGCAAAGATTGGCAATGTTATACTACATGTAATAGCGAAGAACAGAATGAATTTCCTTGTTCATCATGTTGTATATCCACACTACATTCAAAGTTGTCAAATTAGTCTCAAATATTACTTTTTACATGCATAGTGAAATACTTATTTTACATTGATAAATTTAATTTATTACGTGACCAAAACCAATTGGATCCGGTTAATTAACTTAAATATCTTAACATTTAATCCTATATCATCAAAATTTTACCCGGGTAGGCATTGGAATTACGTTATTACACATGTGGTTATTATGACTGAATGCACCGGGTGATGTTTACATGCATGAAAGACAACTGTATACTGACTGTGTTGAAGCCACTGTGTTGGGACCAGGTGAAGAGAGCATACTGTAAGAAGGCGATGGCCCCGGCAAATATCAATGAGGTACTGTAGAGTATTCCAAACTGTTCTAGAGGAAATCTGAAACGAGAAATTTGAATACTAAGAAGAACATTGTCTAAAACATTGAGTGAGTGAGTGAGTTATTGTTTAACGCCGCTTCGGCAGTATTGCAGCCATTAGCGGCGAGCCTAAAACATTGAAACGAGTTATGAATTATATATAGTGGCAATAAATTAACGTGTAAGAATACATTGCTTAGCAAAGTTAATTGTGCATACTTGAATTGGTATATCATGAACTTGTAAAAATATAACATTGAGAGAAGCGGCAACAAGAGTCATCAGAAGATGACATATCCCACCGGTTCCACAAAATTTGTAAAACACATCTTTTACAGATACTTGTGTATCTACTACCGTACTTCAGTTAGTGGGTATTACAGAGTTTCAGGAATGTTAAGGGTTTTAGACTTCTGCTCCAGAAGCAGTCAAAATCAACAACAACCAACATCCCTCTCATGTTTCTATGGAAACAGAAAAAAATAAATTTTTCAAAACAAATCTGATAATATCAAAAGGCACCACTTCAGTCAATGGGTAATACACATGCAAAGTTTCAGGAAGATATGATGAACGGTTTTGGAGCTGTGCTCCGGAAACGAACCTGTCTCTGAACAAAGTCCAACTTCAACATGTTTCTATGGAAACGAAAAAATTTTTTTTAAAGAAATCTGAAAATATCAAAAGTCACCACTTCAGTTAGTGGGTAATACACATGCAACGTTTCAGGAAGATATGATGAACGGTTTTGGAGCTGTGCTCCGGAAACGAACCTGTCTCTGAACAAAGTCCAACTTCAACATGTTTCTATGGAAACGAAACAAATAAAATTTTCAGAAATCTGAAAATATCAAAAGGCACCACTTCAGTTAGTGGGTAATACACATGCAAAGTTTCAGGAAGATATGATGAACGGTTTTGGAGCTGTGCTCCGGAAACGAACCTGTCTCTGAACAAAGTCCAACTTCAACATGTTTCTATGGAAACGAAACAAATAAAATTTTCAGAAATCTGAAAATATCAAAAGGCACCACTTCAGTTAGTGGGTAATACACATGCAAAGTTTCAGGAAGATATGATGAACGGTTTTGGAGCTGTGCTCCGGAAACGAACCTGTCTCTGAACAAAGTCCAACTTCAACATGTTTCTATGGAAACGAAAAAAAATTAAATTTTCAGAAATCTGAAAATATCAAAAGGCACCACTTCAGTTGGTGGGTAATACACATGCAAAGTTTCAGAAAGATATCATGAATGGTTTTCGAGTTCTGCTCCGGAAACGAAATGATTACGGACGGACGAACGGACGGACAGACGGACGGACGGACGGACAGTAAAACTTACACGAGTATTAGGAATGCGGAGGCGGTGGAGTAGAGGAATGCCCTGAAGTAAACTTACACGAGTATTAGGAAGGCTGAGGCAGTGGAGTAGAGGAAAGCCCTGAAGTTAACTTAGACGAGTATTAGAAAGGCGGAGGCGGTGGAGTAGAACAATACCCTGAAGTAAACTTACACGAGTATTAGGAAAGCGGAGGCGGTGGAGTAGAGGAATGCCCTGAAGACCATGACCATGATGAAAGTGATGTACAGTACATACTCCTGCTCACATAACATCAGTAGTGACACGATCACTGCCATCACCGACGTCAGCGACAGGGGGACCACAGAGGCCCGGATCTTGCCCCGGAGTGGGTAAACGTCATCTGCAGAAGATCAAAGGGTTATCGAACGCGAGATGAAGGTGTTCATTACAGAGATAGACTAACAATTACAAAAAACTAAGAATATGTAATACTTTATAGGAAAAGTACATAGGCATAGAATGTTTTCGAAGCAGCAAAACTCTTCCCACATAGGTTTCTCCACTCAGTCCTTCCAATGTGATGGGTGGAAGATCTGAGTGGAGTAAACTGCCAACTAGTGTTATTTATAATAGTAACTTATTTAGTTATTGTTTCTAAGGTGTCCATGGAACTCGTTTCTCATTCATCTATGTTCTAACCAACTCTCTCAAAGAAGGTGATTTAAATCATATTGGTTATTTGGAATTCAAATATAAATATAAATTTAAAATCCCAGAAATACCAAACATATGGGTTCGAACAGAAACCATCAAATAAATAAAAGAGGTTTTAAATAATTATTTTATAGTCTCTGGTTCGAATTAAGATTCTTATCAATTGTCGGAAAAATTACACCCACATGATCATCTATATGTAACCCAGCATAGACATTGGCAACATTTGGCAACTAACAGTAGCGTATCCAGATGGGGTTCTTTAATGTGTGAGTTGTTTGGTTAACAGTTGTGAAAGAAGTGCACCGTTCAAGACTAAAGTCCTGGATTAGCCCGTGACTAAATATTTCACATCCAGACATTGGTACTAAGAAAAACATTATTTGCATGATAAGTTTGAAATCATAGATAATGTGTTGCAGAAAAGCTTCAAACTGTTTTGAAACGTACCCCTGTAACATCTCTTGACCCCGTCGTACACGAGCCCCGACAGCCAGGCTACGACTATAGCAGGGAGCAGACTGTACAGATGCACGTTGGTGTAGTAACTCACTGAAACACGGGGACCATCACATACAAAATTTATACATTTAATACAAGGAGGTAAATTCCGTTTGAGAATTTCATAGCAAATAACATTGCAATACGATTTCTGGCTATATTTTCAATATATTTTCAGTTTGCTTTTAGTTCAGTACCGTTTGACTAGCGTTCAGTAGCGGCACATAAATGCCAATAAATTCAGGCCATTGATCAACATCATCTCCAAACCATAACTCAGACCCCATCACTGGCCTACTTATGCCTTGCCGTACTTGTCTGTGCTAGTGTAGCGGCGCGTATAACTGAACTTCATAATGCGATATGCTACGGTAGCACAGAAAAGTTGAGGAAATGCGGCAGGGCTTAAACAAGCAAGTGATCCGAGAGCCTGCATGGCGCTGCCCTGCGGGGGAGTTTGGTACACATACAAATAGTGCGCTATGAGCAATGGTCATTGGCGGATAAAGCGCTATAAAAAATTGTTTATATATATTTTGGACCATAAACACATGAGATACAGCAGGTGTCGACTCACCTTTTTCCCGGTCCCTGTCGAGCACGTAGTTAAGCCAGGCGTTCAGGGAGGAGACGAAATAGGTGAAGTGAAGGAAGAGGAGACAGAACCAGATAAGGTGGAAGAGAAAGAGGGGGGACAGGATGGACTCCCGCACCGTCGTCTCGCTCTGGGACGCTTCTATACTCAGTTCCTTCTCGTTAGCATTCATGTCGTCCTCAGCACCTGGTATATGGACAGTTATAGAAGAATGACAGGCGCTACCGGTCAGGCGGGCTGTAATCCTAAACTAGTTGATGATGAAAAAAGAAGTCAAAGTTAAACTGGACAACACTGGACATCTGAAATCCCTACCAGTAGAAATTTGAAATACGGAAACCGTTCCTATTTCTACCCAATCAAAAACGTCTTACATATCGACTAACTTCGGTCTAAATTATGCCGAACTTCCGTTGCTATGGTTTCCTTTGTTACAAGTGTAGGTGTATTAGCCGATATACCTACACTTTTTTCTGATATACCTACACTGTTTCTGCTATACCTACACTTTTCTTATAAACCTACACTTTTTAACAACTGAAAATTCAATGGAGTCAATTTTCTAAATTTCCAAATCCAATTGGTGATAATTTATAAAATGTTATACATGAACATATAAGACACCTTGGATCGAACATGTGTCCTGTTGCTTTCTGGCCGAACGACCTAACCATCACACTACGCAGCCAGTTGAAACTGTGTACATTTGTTCATGACCAAATGAATAAGGTTGTTATAATGCATGATATTACATCATAAATTTTTCTATTTCTTTTTATATAAGAATGTTACTTAATTTTGGGTGCGAAATGTCTTAACACACTGAAAGTTGCTTCTGTTTTCTCTTAACGTTGGCCATGTTGACATTAGCAATGCAGTTTGTGTACATTTCAGAAAGATGCACGTGCGTCTGCGTTGCCAATTCCGTCAATGGGCCATGTCAATTAGATTCGAGCCCCAAACATTGGTAACCATTCAACGCAGCACGGGCTGAGCGTACCCGCGAGGCCTCATTTGGGTTGTGCGTTTCATACACAAGCTTGTTTACAGCTGTATTTGTTTAGAAATTATGAAATAGTATTCGTTTACACTCGACCGTAAGTGGGGTATAAGACAGATATACCCATAAATTTCTGGGTGTATCAAATGATCCCCTACACTTTTCCCCGTGGAGCCTTACTCGGCTTGCGCCTCGTAAGGGCCCCCAAGGGGAACAATGTAGGGTATCATTCGATACAGTTCTAAAAGTATGGGTATATCTCTCACTTGTGAAGTAACTATAGTAACCATAACTATAACCAGCGGAATACTTGTGATTGATATTAACAAAATATAATTGCAACCAGTCAGGGTTCTCTATCGCAGACAGAAGAAAGTGTCGCAATATAACAGGAGGCTATGAGCTATAATAGAATACATGAGTTGAGTAACCTCGTTTGGGAGAATATAATCTGAAGCTTAAGGAAGACAAGTAAATAAGAGGTGAGGCGGGGTGAGGTGAGGTTGGGTGAGGTTTAACGCCGCTTTCAAGATTTGTTCATGATATCACGGCTGCTAGAATTATTGCAGGGAAAAAGCCCACAACACCATGTGGCTATTTATTGTGGTGAAAACTGCGAGCATCGACTGGAACCATGGATGGTACTGCGCTGAAATTCAGTGTAGCATTAGAACTGTTGTCTTCTGCAGACAAAGTTGCCGGACCCCGAAAGCGCTATAACCACTGCGCTATCCGGCCATCGAGCAAATAAGAATGTCTTACTTTAATATCTCTCTATACATGGCAACGGGTAGCAAGTGCCTCACCTTCAAACAAGGATAATTAAATTATTAGCAGTAGTATTATTAAACAAACGTTGTAAAGGTCTGTTGTCAATCGTTGTCCAAAGTGAGCTTCAAAATGTTCAACTTGAACCAACGTTTTGGATCTATTGGTACATTGGTTGACAATACTTGGTGCAAAGATGTCCATCACAAGTTAACCAAGGTCTTCAATATTTGTGTAAACAATTATTGTCTATTTCCTACCACCGACTGTTTTCTTGGGTCTTTTCGGTCTCTTGATGAACCATCTGGGGTAGATGATAAAGGTACTGGCCAGTACAGTCACGTTCAGGGCGGCCAGGAAGATGAAGGAGTCTCTACGTGATATACCATTGTCGAAAGCTATCTGTAAGATGCAAATGAGATTTATTGAATTGTACTTTAGACAAATTCATTTCAAGACATTCAATTATTCCTGCGATGGAATGGTAGAACGCAAAGTATGCTTAGCAATTTGCAAATATTTTTTATAGAATAAGATAATAATTTGTTTGCTCTATTTTTTGGTTTTAGCAGCAAGACGTTTTATCACACGTGCACGTACATGTACATGTAAAATATTGAAATGTAAAAATTCATAAAATCTTCAAAACTTTTGCCGAAAGGAGTTCACTGCACACCAAAGCTAGCGATCATACCACTGTACCACAACATCTGAGCTGACTGAAGTGGCCTAAGGCATGCCCGCGGGAAAAATCCTTACTTTTTAATAATTCCCGCGGGTCATGTTTTATCCTACACATAGAGCTCACCTTCACAACTAGAAGTACACCCGCCGACGCATCAAAAGCTCCATTCAATAGTCCGATAACAGCTCCACTGTGTTTTGGGAACAAGTTGGCAATCTAGTAGGTAAGTTACAAGTGTTTAAGGACGCATCATCATTTGTTAATTTGTTAGTAGATTTGTTAATAATCTTTCCTATAGGGAAGTAAAAATACAACATGAAACATAAAACTTTCAAAGGAAGATACCTTGGCGTTAAGTATTATTTTTCCATCAACTCTCAACCCAGTTGTATCGTTTAGTTATAGTTCATATTGCAAAACTTCTAATAGCTATATTCACATAACAATGATACTTTGTTTCACTCGCTTCGGTTCGCCTCACAAACTGTATCCCTGGAGGTTTTCCCGTTTAATGTTCGATTCAGTTGATTCGGAAAATGGAATCTCCCGTTGCTAATTTTAGCAAACTGATGGGAAACATAAGCACAAACTGCATTGGTGGAACACTTTGATGATAGTTTATGTGCGCTTTATTTTACTTGAATCACCTGTAGTAAAAACATTTAGACAACTGCACTCACATTAGTCTTTGTTTTTCGGTATATAAGACAGATAAAACCGTCATCCTCGGGCGTTCTAGCAAAGAGGTTTTTGCCTACGAGAAGACCCTCTGGTGCTAGGGCAAAGGCCGAGGATGAGGGTGGCATCCATTATGTAAACAACTTGATTGACAGTTTACAAGGTCAAAGTAAATTTAATTGATAACATAATCATTATTCAGATATCAGCAACCAAACCACATATCAGCAGTTGTCTCCCTTACCTGTGTACTCGTCACTAAGAGCGGTACTCCACCTATTCCTAGAAGAGTCAGGCCGGGGAAAACAAGCCACGGTATTTCTGAAGGGGATGCGAATGCACAATGATATTAACCATTTCTCTAACAGATATTACAGATGCATGATATAGGTTAATACACACAATTTGTCATATCAAATATATGATTGATGGTGTTGTTAATTATATAATTCCATTTTTTTGTAAGCAACATGCATTTCCTAAACCAAGAATGTTGTGTAAAATGGCTAAATATAGTCATGCACATATATTCATAAACAAAAGGTTAAACACCCCTATAGTTTAAACTGAAATTTAATGCTGTGCATACGTTAGGCTTAATTTGACCTCTCTCGCCATCCCAAAAAAAATAGACAAATTATTCATGATGACATTTTAAGAAACTACAACAGAAATTGTTATGGTAATAATATTTCTCAAAAAAATAGATATTGTCCTTGCGACGTAACCACGTGATAACTTGAGGTTCAAAATGACAAAAGCAACAATTTGGTTGGCTTTCATTCAAAACGTATTTCATGATTCAATATAAGTAAATAACTGGTTGTTGCAATTCATTCTTTTTTTTAACAATTATTGAAAAAAGGGCTCAACTCAAATTATTTTTTAATGCAATTCCTTTTAGTTCCCGTCGTTAATTAAACACTTCTATATGCTTTGAGGGGTCGTTACAGTTAATACAGACCGTATTTCGTCATTTGACAACTTTTATTGAATTTGCCTTTTTCGAAAAGCTGTGCTTTTGAAGGTACATATATACTGCTTTTATAAGCGATTCTTGTTAAAGGACAGTAACTAAAGGTATGACCAGTTCTCTTAAAATAATCGAATTAATCACATTAAAAGAAAAATATTGACTATATATATATACGGTACTCTGGAAATTAAAGAGGTTGTTTCATTTCAGTATTTTATACATAAAAATTGATTGACACTCGTATTGACATTTCATACGAGTGACAATTTAAAGCAACGCTAGATTTAAATTCACGAATTTAATAAGTTTAATTTAAAAGGGATATTGACCTTACCTTTGCTCTCGAATGCAAGCATGAGAGATCCAGATATAAATAGGACCCTATAAAGAAAGATAACGTGATGTTATTGACAGAACTCAAATTTGATCGAAGATGTTATATCCCGATAGGTAATAGAAGTGCAATACTTACACGGAAATATCAAACTAAACTGCAAGGTTTGTTGGTTTATATTAATTCAATATTTAAATGAAACCAGATCTATGCATTTGACTATGACCCGATAGTTACAATAATACTTATCTGCAGTAGTTTGAATGAATAAATTGGTTACTGTAGTTAATTTTAGTTAAAATATATTTGTTTAAAGAAGACAGGGGTAAGTAATGAAATTTACACAAACATGACCCCTACAATGTTTAAAAAGTTACAAATGGGTGCAGAATCAGGCACAGTTATAAATTTTCACATAGAATATGACCTGACTGCTGCATTCTTTCCCCATCCCAACTTAATTTCCACTCTACTTACTCTGGCTTACATGATTACCCCTACTGATTGGTCACCCTCACTGCTGCATTGTATCCCCATCCCAACTTAATTAACTTACATTGCACTGGTATCTATGTTATCACTACCTGCTTGTTACACCTTTCATATCATTGTTATCTCATCTTGTTGTTTTTGTTATCTCATTATCATATCAAAACGTATCATGTATATAACCTCTGTTTTTATAATCTCTCCCATATGCTTGATAACGGTAAAAGGATCTATACCGAAACGTTGATATTGTTAATAAAGAAGTTGATCATCCATAAATAGTTGTCTTCTTCATCACACCAACTTAGAATGCCTCTCAAACAGTGAATATGTCTTTTATGTCGATGAAAAGTTGTGTCATCAAAAATAATTTTTGCAGAATTTTAAAAAAAAATAATAAAAATGAAGAAGTATTCTTTGACTGCCGACTTAACACCTGTCCTTTTCAGTTTTAGATTATGACATCGCAAACTTGAGAATTTGCATTTGAAAATCATACATATGATAAAATCAACAGAAGTTCTTTATTTTGCCCGGTAGTTTAGTTTAGTTTACCGAAACATGCAGTGCGTTTGCAGTTACTTATGTAATAAAAAATGGTAATAATTGTGATCGTTTAGTACTTTAGTAACCTTAATATTATCATATGAAGTTATGTTATTTAACATTTATTATGTAGAAAACAGTAACAAGGGTTTTCGAGGCTGCGAGCTTGTCAATTACAAAGTCACTATGGCAACGCACGTTAATGTACATCTGCTGAACCATCTTCCTCCTGCAGGTTAGTCTTGTCACTCGTTGCTGATGGTAACGATAATTATATTGAAATATTAAAAAAGTTTTGTAAATATATAAATATAAATATATAAATATTTTGGTTTTTAGAAACGGGGGGCCTCTTCGTCATTATGAGAAATGGTTCTATAATGGTTCACCTGTTGAAACAGTTTCTTTCTATAGGTACTTAGGGTTAATGTTCACCCCCAAGCTAATCTGGAAGTAAAGCCCAGACATGTCTTGTATCCCAAGCTTGTAAAGCTATTATGTCTTTAAATGGTTTTCAGAGGAAAATTGGTAGCATAAACTGTACTGATTTAATTAATATCTTTGATTCAATGACTGTGCCTATTTGCTACTGGTTTGACATTTGGGGAACACGTCATTCCAAACTGATAGAAGCTGTGCAAATAAAACTTTGTAAGCAATATTTAAGGGTTAAAAGAACTACATTAAATGGTATGGTTCTTGGTGAATGTGGAAGACTCCCATTGCAGCATGATTAAATTTTGGTGTAGAATTATACATTTGTCACAAAAGAGACTCCCTCAATGTTACTTAATGTTAAAAACGCTAGATAGTTTAGGTTATAATACCTGGGCAACACAGGTTAGACAACTACTGTTTCAATATGGTTTTGGGTTTGCTTGGCTAAGCCAAGAAATTGGAAATGTGGATTATTTTATCAATCTGTTCAAGCTGAGGCTAGGAGATAATTTAAGACAGTCCTGGTACTCATCAATAAATGCATCTCCCAAATGTACATTTTACAAGGAGTTTAAATCTCTGCTACATGTTAAAAGATATTTGTTTTGTGATATTCCTTTGAATTTAAGAATTGCAATCTCAAGATTCAGATGTATTTACTTTAACATTGCTGTTGAATGTGGCAGGTATAGTGATATTGAATATAAAGAAAGAATATGACCTTTCTGTAATATTACAGGTCATGTTTATATAGAAAATGAATTTCATGTATTATTTATCTGTAAAACATATGATACATGCAAACTCAGAGCTAAATATCTTCATAAATTTACTAAAACACCATATTTGAAGCATTCCACTGTCAATCTGTTGCAAAATAAGAATAATGAAAGTATATACAGTGTTGGTTTATATACCTATATCATGTCCAGAAACTTATTAACTCCAAGATTTAGAGCTACAATGACTTGCTGCGCACACTGTTCAAACCATGCTATATGCCTGTATTATGGGCCTAAGGCCTCCATACTGAAATAAATCTGTCTGTCTGTCTGTAAATACACACATTATTGGAATTTTACCTATGATATTATTGTAAATATGCAATATAAACTACCGGGCAAAAGAAAGGACTCTATCTATCTAGGATTTTATCATATGTATGATTTTCAATTGCAAATATCTCAAGTTTTCGATGTCATAATCCAAAACTGATAAGTACAGGTGTTTTGTTAGCAGTCAAAGAATACTTCTACATGTTTTTTTTTTAAAAATTTAAAAATGAAATTTTAAATCTAATTTTGTTTTTAAATTATTTTTGATGATACACAATTGTTCACCGACATATAAGACATATCCTATGTGAAAATAAATTAATGTGCCTGATTCTGCACACATTTACAACATTTTAAACAGGGTAGGGGTCATGTTGGTGTAAATTTAATTCTTAACCCTGTCTTCATTACAAAAAGATATTTGAAATAAAAATTAACCACAGTCATCAACAAAGTCATCCAAACTACTGCAGATAAGTATTATTGTATCGTGCCATAGTCAAATACATCTGATTTCTTTTAAATATTGAATTAATAGAAACAAACTTAGGTGAGTCCTTTCTTTTGCCCGGTAGTTTAGGTCTGGCATTCATTGACCGTACGCCTGGTTTGGGTTGATCAAAATATCACAGAAAATAATGATAGCTATATAAGTAACTTTCTTAATACGAAATTACCAGGACATAAAAACAAGTTTCTGGTACGTCACGAAGATATATTAAAGTACATATATTTATTGTTATACAGGAACGCATAACAAGAGAGATATTAACGATGCAGTCCCAAAAGTTAGGTTGACAGACTATACACAGGGGCTGGTATTGCTGAAAAAAAGACGTCCTGAGTAAAGAAATTCGTCCTGTGTCATTTATATGTAGGCAGTTGTCAGAGGACAAAGTCTTTTACTTAGGAAGTATTATTTTCAGCAATACCAGCCCCTGTGACAGCGGCTATGTATAGAAATCATTACCCGAGGAAGTGTGTTTATATAATAGGGAATGCACGAAAAGTAGCCAATTCGTTGAAAAGAATCGATGATCAGTGCCAAGATGTAGCAAGTTGATTCTTTTTCTTGAATTTCTCTGAATACATTGTCCATCATAATTCGTATATAACGTCAGGGAATTCGCAAGAATACATTTTTGCATCCTTATATAACTACATTAGTTAGCACAAAATTTACTTCTATTACGCGCCTGTGGCAGATACTGTAGCGTAAAACCGTTACACGCATGACGTCACAATTTGCAGTTGCACAAAGCAAATTCCGCGATCACAATGGTAGCTGAACCAATAAAATCTTAGTTTCAGTGCGCTGTCAGATTATAAGGATACTAAATTTAGTTAAACGTTAGCATTCATACAGCACATGCAGATATTGATATGATTAATTCAAATTCTAATAAATTTTACCAAGTATACGTTACCATAACGTTACCATATGTACAGCGGAAATAATTTAGGCTTAATCGATTTTCAATTTTGATGAATGTCCTCAAATGTATTTTTTTGTTTTTTAATCTGTTTCATTAATAACGGTGAGTACTAAATAGGGTTTCTCCAAAATAAATAACTTTGATATGATTTACCCTGACATTGATCTATGTCATATCTCATTAATAGAAATCGTTTTTACTTTTTTAAAAACAGCTGGCCTATCTTCCATTCCCCCAGTTCTATCAATAGGTTAAAAACATTTTGTTTCTTTCAATTTCAAAACTACTAAATATAAAAATTCATATTATTGATAGTATTTCCGTTATTATATTATTATATATTAAATTTTTATTAACCCTTTTATATGAAGGTCCCGGATTATTCCGGTGTAGTCAGAGAAGGTTCATTGTACATGACTGATAGATGATAGATCCTACTCAGCCTGCAAGTGATTCGGGTGAGGGTGAAGTATGAATATTGGGTAAGTAGTTTTATTAAAACACAACCCCTACCTTTCACAAAGACAAAGTAACAGAGAGGCAGTTATTTCGCATTGGTATTATGGCAGGGAGAAAGCCCCAACACCTATGCGGCGAAACCTACTGGAATTTGCTAACCATGGGTGGTACTACGCTGAATTTCTGTAAAGCATTGCACCCAAACCTTATTGCGTGTAGAACAGTTCTCTACTGTAGACAAAGTTGCCTTGCCCCTGGCGAGATTTGAACCCCGGACCTCATGATCCGAAACCGAACGCGCTAACCACTGCGCTATCCCGCCCCTACAAATTGCTTTAGATTTATGCTCTTAAATCCATCGGAATACCGATGGAAACTCCGACGCTAATAGAAACACAACAAAATGTCTTCGACTCTCTCGACCCTTCGAGAGAGACACTTAAATGGTAAATCGGGCAACTTTTGTGCTTATTCTATTAATATATACTGCGATAATTTTACTTACTTATATATCAGTCGTTTTCGAGATCATAGGTGACGGGCCATTATATATTTGTCTATCACTCTTCACAATGTTCTCTCTCTGTATTGTGCGGATGTTTCAATCAAGTTCAATTCCAGGATTATGTTAACCCACTCATGAATCGTACCACAAGTGGCAGTTTTCTAGATTATCGATGGTAGTTTTTAAGGGGGGACCATTTTCTCGATTATCGATAGTTTCATAGGAATCGTTTCTCGTTAATCGATAGACGCAGTTTTCTTTTACAGGGGACAGTTCTCTTGTTATTCGAAGATAGTTCTCTTTAAAGGGGCAGTAGCTCGGTTCTTCGCTCAAATGGGTTGATGAAATATATTTGAAAACTAATGTCATTAACAGTAAAACACCTTTGTTTCTTCCGATAATTAAGATTTAAAAAATGAGTGTACGTTGCTCGGCAAAGCCATGGTAATCGTTTTTGTAATTCTAAATAATAAAATGTGTTCACATTAAAATGGCCGCCATGCACTTTTCGCTTCATTCGCATCACTCTTATTACCACTTCGGATAATTGGTTTGTGTAATAAAATGTTTTGAATAAAAATGACAAACTATCATTTTAAATGGGAAATTAGAAAAAACTAAATTTGCCAAAAAAACGTGCTACAGCCCCTTTAAAAGGGACCGTTTTCTAGATCATTGAAAGTAGTTTTAATTCATATATGGGACCGATTTCTATGATGTCTATCGCAGTTATTTTTCATAGGAAACCGTTTCTCGTAATCGATAGCAGTTCTCTGTTATTGAAGACGTTTTAGTTATCACTCGTGGATTTGGTCGTATTCTCAATCATCCTTGGCAAACAAATTCAACCATTTTTAAAAAAGAAAATGATAAGGCGAAGATTAAATTTAGTCTTTCAAAACTACAAATTAGGGATTTAGGTTACTATTCCACCTCTCTCACCTATTGTACATAGATAACACATGTGGTTACGTAGCATGTGTGTTTATAGTCTAGGTCATGTAGTGATAGACTGACATTTCGTCTTTAAACAATATGTGTGTAAATGATTCCTTATCAAAAATGACTATTTTATTAAATATTGGAGACTCAGAGAAGTGGGTATGCCAGACCAAAATCTAGACTTGCTTTTCAAATACTGATCATGTTTGGGTGAAGTACATCCATTGTGTTGTTTGGGGTCACATATTCCAAACGCTATACATGCTGTTACCTTATCGAGAAGTACCTACCGTTACCGAAAGCTACCATTTTGATGATAGTCGACTTAGCATATTTACGGTATGAAGATAAAAGCAGTGATTTCCGATCGAAAACCGGAAAATGCACAGCGTCTGGTGCTCATCAATGAGTAAAACGTAATTTTGGAATCTTATATATAATAGCCAAAAAGAAAAAAAATGAGTTGATAATGACAATAAGTCATTTAACTACTGTGCATGTAAATGGGACGTGCAGTTTCGTTTTCTGCACATGCATAATGATGTTACTCAAGTTTATTTGGAAACTAGTATTTATGATATATTTGGCGATTAAGGATAAATATGCACGCTGAATGAATTTATTTGAATTGTTGACACCACATGTGGTTAGTTGGAACGTTTAAAAGCCAAATCAAATTTTATGAAACACAATGGATGTAGCTTTAAGTAGAGAAGACTATGAACTACAATGTACAGTCCACGGGTTAGTCTATGGTCGTTAGGACAAATAGCGGGGTAGGTAGGCCTTCTGGGTCAGATAGAAAACTAATTAGGAATAGGGGATTTATAGGTGACCTTAGCGTTGTACTTTCTTACTGACATCAGTTCTTACTAGTGACCTTTTTCTTAATGACAGGACAGTGATAGTGGTAACATCATCGAATTGACTTCTCATTTTTCACTTTCTCGTAAATAAAATGGTCGTGATGTCAATTTATGTAAAGAAAAGCGGGCTGTTTTCTGACCATTTCCCCGAAATACAATGAATGAATACATCACCTGCTTGACAACGACATTAGTATCTATGTCGAAACGTCGCCTATACAGAAGAAGTTGTGTATCAATAAAATTGTTCTTCATTCTTTATCAACTGCAACGTTCAAGAGGAATTCACGTATCGGGAGTAATGTTAATGTTAAGGAGGATTTCACATATCAAGTACAACGTTTAAGAGGAATTCACGTATCGGGAGTAATGTTAATGTTAAGGAGGATTTCACATATCAAGTGCAACGTTTAAGAGGAATTCACGTAGCAGGAGTAACGTTAACGTTAAGGACGATTCCACATATCAACTGCAACGTTTAAGAGGAATTCACGTATCGGGAGTAATGTTAATGTTAAGGAGGATTTCACATATCAAGTGCAACGTTTAAGAGGAATTCACGTATCGGGAGTAATGTTAATGTTAAGGAGGATTTCACATATCAAGTGCAACGTTTAAGAGGAATTCACGTAGCAGGAGTAACGTTAACGTTAAGGACGATTTCACATATCAACTGCAACGTTTAAGAGGAATTCACGTAGCAGGAGTAACGTTAACGTTAAGGACGATTTCACATATCAACTGCAACGTTTAAGAGGAATTCACGTAGCAGGAGTAACGTTAACGTTAAGGACGATTTCACATATCAACTGCAACGTTTAAGAGGAATTCACGTATCGGGAGTAATGTTAATGTTAAGGAGGATTTCACATATCAAGTGCAACGTTTAAGAGGAATTCACGTAGCAGGAGTAACGTTAACGTTAAGGAGGATTTCACATATCAACTGCAACGTTTAAGAGGAATTCACGTAGCAGGAGTAACGTTAACGTTAAGGACGATTTCACATATCAACTGCAACGTTTAAGAGGAATTCACGTATCGGGAGTAATGTTAATGTTAAGGAGGATTTCACATATCAAGTACAACGTTTAAGAGGAATTCACGTAGCAGGAGTAACGTTAACGTTAAGGAGGAATTCACATATCAACTGCAACGTTTAAGAGGAATTCACGTATCGGGAGTAATGTTAATGTTAAGGAGGATTTCACATATCAAGTGCAACGTTTAAGAGGAATTCACGTATCGGGAGTAATGTTAATGTTAAGGAGGATTTCACATATCAAGTACAACGTTTAAGAGGAATTCGCGTGGCAGGAGTAACGTTAACGTTAAGGAGGAATTCACATATCAACTGCAACGTTTAAGAGGAATTCACGTATCGGGAGTAATGTTAATGTTAAGGAGGATTTCACATATCAAGTGCAACGCTTAAGAGGAATTCACGTATCGGGAGTAATGTTAATGTTAAGGAGGATTTCACATATCAAGTGCAACGTTTAAGAGGAATTCACGTAGCAGGAGTAACGTTAACGTTAAGGACGATTTCACATATCAACTGCAACGTTTAAGAGGAATTCACGTAGCAGGAGTAACGTTAACGTTAAGGACGATTTCACATATCAACTGCAACGTTTAAGAGGAATTCACGTAGCAGGAGTAACGTTAACGTTAAGGACGATTTCACATATCAACTGCAACGTTTAAGAGGAATTCACGTATCGGGAGTAATGTTAATGTTAAGGAGGATTTCACATATCAAGTGCAACGTTTAAGAGGAATTCACGTAGCAGGAGTAACGTTAACGTTAAGGACGATTTCACATATCAACTGCAACGTTTAAGAGGAATTCACGTAGCAGGAGTAACGTTAACGTTAAGGACGATTTCACATATCAACTGCAACGTTTAAGAGGAATTCACGTATCGGGAGTAATGTTAATGTTAAGGAGGATTTCACATATCAAGTACAACGTTTAAGAGGAATTCACGTAGCAGGAGTAACGTTAACGTTAAGGAGGAATTCACATATCAACTGCAACGTTTAAGAGGAATTCACGTATCGGGAGTAATGTTAATGTTAAGGAGGATTTCACATATCAAGTGCAACGTTTAAGAGGAATTCACGTATCGGGAGTAATGTTAATGTTAAGGAGGATTTCACATATCAAGTACAACGTTTAAGAGGAATTCACGTAGCAGGAGTAACGTTAACGTTAAGGAGGAATTCACATATCAACTGCAACGTTTAAGAGGAATTCACGTATCGGGAGTAATGTTAATGTTAAGGAGGATTTCACATATCAAGTGCAACGCTTAAGAGGAATTCACGTATCGGGAGTAATGTTAATGTTAAGGAGGATTTCACATATCAAGTACAACGTTTAAGAGGAATTCACGTAGCAGGAGTAACGTTAACGTTAAGGAGGAATTCACATATCAACTGCAACGTTTAAGAGGAATTCACGTATCGGGAGTAATGTTAATGTTAAGGAGGATTTCACATATCAAGTGCAACGCTTAAGAGGAATTCACGTATCGGGAGTAATGTTAATGTTAAGGAGGATTTCACATATCAAGTACAACGTTTAAGAGGAATTCACGTAGCAGTAGTAACGTTAACGTTAAGGAGGATTTCACATATCAACTGCAACGTTTAAGAGGAATTCACGTATCGGGAGTAATGTTAAGGAGGTATTCACATATCAACGTTTAAGAGGAATTAATGATGTTATGATATTACTTACACCGAATATATCCGGGTGACTCGGGTTCCATACTTATAGTTGATGTGGCCCGTTAGCAAGGAGACGAGAGCGCATACACTAGACGCTATGGTGAAGACCAGGTCGAACTCGCTGTCCTGATCATGACATACCCTGTGATCAGAGCTGCTAGATTCAGTGCCAGTATTGCTCGATCCGTTGCCAGGTATAGTTTTACAGAGATCATCATACACCCCATCATACTTCAGAATATACACCAGGGAGGCCCACCCGTACATTACGCCACAGAAGAGCAAGCACTCGAAGAAAACCCAGATGACGTATAGAATCTTCTTCCATGATGGGAGTTCCTGCTCTTCCTCTTTTTTCGTTTTAAGGAGGGGCAGAGACGCGGCACTGTCAATGCTGTTACAGGAGTCCATGATATGATACTATCAGGGAATCTAAGTATCAGGTCGAACGTTAAGAGTTATTCACTTAAGTGTAACGTTCTGGATGAATTCGCGTATCAAGTGAAACGTTCAAGAGACTTTACGTATCCAAGACAACGTTCAAGAGGAATTCACGTATCCAATGCAACGTTCAAGAGGAATCCACGTATCATATAAAACGTTCCAGAAGAATCCGCGTAACAAGTGAAACGTTCCAGAGGAATTCACATATTCAATGCCACGTTTTAAGAGGAATCCGTTGTACCAAGTGAAACGTTCAACTAGAATTCACGTATGAAGTGTAACGCTCAGAAGGAATACACGTATCAAGTGAAACGTTCAAGAGGAATCCACGTATCAAGTGAAACGTTCAAAGGGAATAAACGAATCAAGTGAAACATTCAGTAGGAAGCACTTATATATATACGACTCGCCACCAAGCCCTGTCCATGTTCGTGATGAGAAATACTGTTTGAGAATTAAGGACGATACGTACATACGTGTTTGTGAATTCATATGCTTACATACTTATCTCTGCTAGTTAAACTAGTTGGCCTCTCTCACTATAACTCCAACACAGCTGTGTATCCACGTCCTTTCTCTTTCCGTTATCACCGTTATCTGACCCGCTGTACACCATGTGGTGATTTGGGAATAGAGAAAGAGGAAGGACATAATTGTAAACTGGTAATTCCCTATGAAAAAATAACAACCATGATTTGCAAATCAAAAATTAATTGAAACGTAGGTGATGTGGAACCATTTATACAATAATATAGTCAATATTAATATTATTATTGCTATTTGATTAATTTAGACATTAACATGAAATAAATGATTCTTTTCACAATAACGAAAACAGCATTTTTTTCTTGTTTTCATATTTGCAAAATGTTGAATCCAGATATTATAATCAGTAATGCAGTTATGAATATACTTGAGAGCAACAAACGCTTTTTAATCAGTGGAAAAAATAAAGCCATTGGCTCTGTAGCTCGTCAGCCATTAAACATTGCACTAATATATGGTAAATGATTATGATATCCGCTTTGGACTCCGAATGATAGTACCAACACGTAACGAATCTAAGATCTAATCTAAAAATAATAAAACCCTCATGGGTTTATCTCCTCGATAAATGATTATGAGCAAACTCATTTATAAAATAAGATGTTTACAAAATCTTTGTTTAGACAAACAAGTTATCACATGATTTACACGCCGTTGAATAAACAAGTGTGTCCTCGATTCAGACAGTCACGATGTCACGTAGTGGCGGATCCAGGTGGACCTCCTCCCCTCCTCTCCTCCCTCCCCCCCCCCCCCCCCCCCCCCCCCCCCCCCCCCCCCAATCGTCGTACATAATGAGTTGTTTCCAATGAAACCGAGCAGTAGGCTTATACATGTGCGGAAATAAAAACTACACGTTCCATTTAAATGCACCGTAGAACCATATTAAACATTACCAACCCATATTTGTATTTCTGTCTGTTATATATACACCAAAGATGGCGCTCGTCAATTAGTCACACGTAATTGGGGAAACACACACACATGATTACTACACTACGATAACCAGCATATATATGCAACATCTAAACAGCTTCATCTGAACTCATGGCACTGCTGTTTATGTAATGGAGAATGCATGAGGAGCTAGTTGATTATTTTTAACGAATCTACTGCTCCGAATGCATTCTCCATCTTAATCCATGTATGACGTCACTAAACATGCATTTGTGATTATGTTACATTTGAAACAATAAATTTCAATTATGGGACACCAAAACAAATTAATTGTAAATTTCGGTGGCCTTATGGCTAGAAACGCTGACTACCAATCGAAGGGATCCATGTTCGAATTCAGGTTTATGCATTACAAAGATTAACATGTCTAGTTGAGAGATATTCTAAGATCCAATTCAGATACACCAAGACAAAATACATCAGTCTCGATAATGTACTTGGTACTCGATTAGCCATTACTGAAAAATGTCTAAACCTAACACCCCTCCTGACTGGGGAAGACCATCACCAGTAGATTCCTAAATAATAATCAACTGATAACACAATAGAGTGACGTCATGACCATGGATTATGTACTGATTACAGAGCGATACCTACATTTGACAGTGAATGGAGCTTTCATGTAAAAGTCTGTCGCATAATATAAACACCCAGATTGTTTCAACATTCTAAACCATAATTCTAACTTACCCAGAGGCACATTGCTGAATGCATGGGTTTTTTTTATCTCTTTTATAGAACTTGACAAGTTCATGAACAATTTATCAAAACCAAAGTCACCTAAAGGACCGTTTGAAAGACATATAGATATTGGCAATTTGATTTATAATACAAGGAAATGAAGTCTAAGTTGACATGTGTTACTGCTTAGAATCTCCCACCGTTGTTTTCACTGAAGATATGTTCAAAACAAACAGTCACAAATATCTGTTAAAACATTTTGTTAACATTTATCACTTTCAAGGAAGATAATAGTTTAATTGACTGACAAACCGGCAGCATTAACCGTCCAATGGGACTTTATCCGTCAGCCTATCATTTAGTCTTAACAAACGAGTCGTTCAGCTACCGAAACTCTTTCACAATTAAAGGGGCATTAGCACGTTTTTTCGCTCAAATAAATCGATAAAATGTATTTGAAAAATAATTTCACCAATAGTAAAACACCCTCCTCTCTTCGGAAAATCAAATTAAAAATGAGTATACATCGCTCAGTAAAGCCATGGGAATATTTTTTGTAAATCGAAATAATAAAATGTGTTCACAATAAAATGGCCGCCTTGCAATTTTTGCTTTATATGCAACACCTTTATTACCACTATGGATAATTGGTTTGTGTAATAAGATGTTTTACCCTCTAAAGTAAATATAAATGACATAAACTATCATTTTAAATGGCAAATTTGCAAAAATAAAATCTGCAAAAAACGTGCTACTGCCCCTTTAAGATAAATGGTGAAAACTCCCGAAAATACATGGAAAAGTAAATAGGCCAGACGATAAACCAAACCATATTGTCAACTCCGGGTCATAAGTCAAATCTATAGCTATGCATGTTTTAATATTACTTGCTTGGTTTCTATATGCTATGGAAAATCCGAGGTATGACAGATTAATGTTATGTACATGCGTAGTGTAATTAACTATCAAAGAGACATTTATTTGGATTTAATGAAAGTGAAAAAATAGCAATGAAACAAACTTGCCTCTACAATCAGCATTTGCTGATATCGTAGCACTATATATATATACTGAAGGAAAAAAATAAGGGATCGCATAAAACCACAGGTTGTCACAGATTGTATTCAATTCATTTCATACAGATTATTGTCATTGTCTACAATAAATGAAGAATGTCAGTATCGAGTATGGCCCCCACGTGCTCTCTCGACTGTCTGGCAACGTCTTTGCATACTTCCGATCAGGTTTCTTACTGTAGCTCTCTGAATGTCACGCCATTCCTGCTGCAGACACTGGAAGAGATCATCAAGATTTTGTGGTGGTATACGTCTCTCACGAACCCTTCGACCTAGCACATCCCATAGATGTTCAATAGGGTTTATGTCCGGACTTTTGGCAGGCAAAGGCAACACTGTAATGTTACTGTGCTTCAAAAAATCAGCTGAGACATGAGCCGTATGGGGACGAGCATTGTCCTGTTGGAGTTCAAAACGGCGACCTGTTCTCCTGGCAAACGGTGCTACCACAGGACGGTTCCAAGACCTCATCACGGTATCGAACACCTGTCAGTCGTCCGTCGAGGCGAATCAGATGTGTTCTGTTGTCGTAGGTAATTCCGCCCCATACCATGACCGACCCACCACCGTATCTGTCATGTTGTTTAATGATGTCCTGCTGGTACCTCTCATTTCGGCGACGCCAAACACGCACTCTGCCATCTGCATAGTCCAGATTGAATCTCGATTCGTCACTGAACAAGGTGTAACTCCAATGACGTAGCTGTCTCACACCATATTGCCGCACCCAATCCAGTCTTCTTTGCTTATGCTGCTGTGTCATCCGTACGCCAACAAAAGGTCGTCTGCTTTTTAAACCTGCTGCCTTTAGTCTGTTTCGTACAGTACGGTCACATACCCGTACTCGCGTGGCAGCCCTGAGATCGGCGTTTATTTTCGATGCTGGGGTGAATCGATTCTGCAAGGCACGCCGTGCGATCATTCGGTCTTGTCTTGGTGTTGTCTTTTTAGGTCGACCCCGACCTTTTCTCATCGCAACATCACCAGTCTGACGGTAGAGGTTCCAGAGGCGAGATAAGACACTGCTTGACTTTTGAAAGTGTCTTGCAACTTCTCGAAGAGAGTGGCCAGATCTCACAATAGGCCTACCTATTGCCTGCCATTTCTGAGCCAAAGTCATGTACTGTCTTGCCATGTTCAGGAAAAAAAACAGAACTGACTCTATTCTGGCACAGGTACCCTTTATACCCGAAAAATGATGGTAAAGCATGAAGTGCACGATTTTCATGAACCCCTCCTATTGAACCTGGTGCGTTTAGGCGCCAGGTTATGGGTAGTGAACATGTAAACTCTCATTGAAACCTGTAAGGCATTTTGTTTCCATCAATAACGAAGTATGCGATCCCTTATTTCTTTCCCTCAGTATATATATAATACTAAACGATGTCCCATTTGGTAACATGTTTATGAAACGAGTGAATGGTTTGGTATTTTAACGAGCCAGAGCGAGTTAAATACCGATGTCATTCATGAGTTTCATAAACATGTTATCAAACGGGACCGAGTTTAGTATTTTATTTATTACTCAATGATGTACATCGCGCTGAATTGCAAGAAAATCGTCGTTAGTGACGCTTACTTGCAAATAGGTCATCCGCGGCTAACATTGTGACGTCAACCAAAAACGTTACGGCAGCGCGCGGTGGTATCACACATGTGTGTTTATCATACAAAACTGGCTCCCACAGTAGATATCGCTTGTGTGAGATCAAGCGATATCTACAAGCGATATCTACATTGTAGATATCGCAACAATCAAATCGTCACAATCCTATTACATCATCAGTTAATGACATCACAAGGCTTTGACATCACTAAGAACACTGCTGACAATGTTATGACGTCACAGTTGATGACGTAACAATGCTATGATGCCACAATGCTGATGACGTCACAATGCCATGACATCACTGAGCTCACTGCTGAAGTAGTCAAATGGCAGTTTTGTGTTGCAGATATGTTCATTATTTTGCTAATAAATGTTGAAGAATGATTTTGAATGATAAAAAAAATCTCACCCTCACACTCGTTGATTAAAGTAACTTGAATCAACTCGTGTTGATAAATTTGATATCAGAAGACACTTGGGTGAGATTCTCTATGTAACCAACTCATTTTTATCTAATGAGTGATCTCACCACGGTTGAGTAATACAATACTGTTCATCTTTTGTGGTACCATTTTGTTTGTTTTGTTATCACTTTATTATGATAATTTTTTTAATAAAAATGTCAATACTTAAAATTTCACAGATGTTAAGTGCAATTACGTTGCAAACGAACATATGGAAAACTGGTCATTTATTTCCGTCACGCAACCTATTTGTGTTCAATTTTGTCTGCGTTTAAATCAATCTCATTTAAATCAAATAGTATTTACGGTCTGATTTTTATGAGACTGCGTTTAAATAAAAAAAAATATGTTAACCAAGTACAATTGGTTTAAAGTCCTAATAGTTTAACAAATTCGAAGGTATTTAAGCAATAAAATTTTGAACACCTAAATATAGGTTACAGTTTATACTCTGTCCAGAAACAATCAGGATGCCTTTCTATTTCCCGTAGAGTGGTTTCCATCTCAGATAAAAGGTGTTTTCCACTTTCGTTTCATGTGATATTTACTTCCGTTGTTGACACAGTTCTATTTTTAGATTATGGTTAATTCACCGGGACTTGTACAGCTGAAAACAAACTGTTCCTAGATCCAATACTTTTATACGATACACGTAGGTCACTTCCGCCAAGATATAGGGTCGCTCGAAGATTTGCTTGTAGTTACTATAAAGTTGCAATAAAGTTGTTACGGTAAGATACCACGGACGTTTTATGTATGTCAAATGTATCAGTGATGTAAAGTGATAGTAGAAAACTCTTTTCGAGATTGATTGCTTTTGGTAGGAATGAAATATCAACTTTTTCCTCGATGTTTATCAATGCATTTCTGAGACACCATTTTGGCCCATTCAAGTCTTACGAGTAAAAAATCGTGTTCCAAGTGTAATAACTTGAGAAATAATGAATCAATGTTTCAATGTTTTTATGTTTGTTTTAATCGAAAGAGAAATCACTGTGCTTTAATTCTGTAGTATGTATTACGTGTAAAGTGTGTGGTAACATTTTGAAATGTGTACTTGTTTGGGCAGGGGGTAAAATTCGCGTTGCATCCCTTTCTTTATTTATTAGTATAGGGCGTATCGTATCTAAGTATTGGACCAAGGAACTGTTTGTTTTCAGCAATACAAGTCCCTGTGAACTCGAACTGCTTCAAGGGGAGACATTGACAAGGAGCCTGTTTTCTGAAAATCCGATGAAATATTTAACTAAATAAGCACTTTTGAAATTTATTTTCAATAATTATGAGAATGTGTGGCGTTAAGTTTTTCATTGTTCATTCATTGCATCTCAAAACATTATTTCATATTATTTAGATGTTATTTCAATTTTAGATACTATCATGAGCAAAATCTCAGTGTCTATCGGAGCGTATGCAGTACAATAACCTTTATTTTACCCATAATGTTGAAAATAACAGACTCATTATTTACTAGACGAGCACATGTGCACATTTCACGTTTGCCGAACAACCATTGGTTCAGCGCGACTTCAAGTATTTCCCCGCCTATGTCGTCAGAAAACAATTCTTCGCGACGTCATGAGCTTGTCATCGCATCAAATGCCATCTGTTTTCTGGCTACTCTGCGCGATGCAAATGGAATAGAATTATTACGAAACTCGTGCAAATTTATTTACAATCCTCGCTTTCGCTCAGACATATAAAAATCACACTCGTTTAGTAACAGTCATATGACATTCGATACACTTCCTATGGTAATAATCTCTAAATAACTTTGTCATATTAATATAACGACAAACATGTCAAACGTGACCTGGCTATAACTATTAGTACAGATTTGCGGTATTTCCTTAACAAATTCGGGATTTTTTTAGAAATATTTTCCTGTCCAAAGTATAGACCAGTACAATAGCTCGTGCTTAAATTTCGGTGTATCAGTTGTTTTACTCGGAAAATACCAGCCCTAAAGCGACAAAAGAAGCTAGACCAATTTATTTTCATACACAAAATACTTCTGCCAAATAAAGTCGAGTTTGAATGTCTGTGATGAGGATACATTTGAGGATGATGCATAATTTCCTTCATCAGGATATGATATCTCGTTAATATCTGTTCAATTCATATAGGGTGCTGGAGTCGCTATTTTAATGATTATTTGTTGTTTACGTTTTGAAGCATTAGTTAGAATTTATGAAATTAAGTTGATAAAGTTGTTGTCAAATTAGTGTAACCTTCTTGGACTTTAATTCATTAACGCATCGTTATCGTCAGGACGTATAAGACGTCATGAAACAAGCAACAAAAACATATTTCACTCCCCTATCTCGCCTAATTAAGGAGGAAAAAGACGATGTTTTGAAGGGCGTGGTTCCCAGAAAGATGAACCGATGGTAATGTTTCAAGAATTCTTTCTAAAAAGTTTAGTTGGCTTCTATAGAGACAAGGTAAAACTATGTTTAAGTTGTGTGTATCACTCGTGGATTCAAACATCTTGCGTTGCTGTAGTTTTCATAAGCTTCTTTTGTCGCGTAACGTACAAACATGAACAAACATATACCTGAAATTACATATAAGCAGGGCTCAAGATAATTAGTTTGATTCAGGGGTATTTCATCCAATTTTAAAATGAGGGGTAAAATAACAAAAAAAAGTACCTATATTTGACATCTGAACGTTGATGATAAAAGGGCGTGCGAACATGGATATCCACCGAGTTATATCGAGTCGACAAGTTTATAGGCATCGTATCATTTGGTCATCGTAACTTGTTATCGAAAAACGCAGTTTTTCACAAATGTTATTGAAAATCAATGAGTTATCAACCATCGTCTTGAGAAAGTGTATTTACTCAAAAGTCTTCAGCGTTACTTTCACATGTGTATCAAACCATATATATCCTTCTTCATACACGTATTGCCTGTGTTTTAAAGAGGCTGTCGCACGTTTTTGCCAATTTATATTTTCAAATTTCTCATGTATAATGATAGTTTATGTCATTTAAATCAACTTACCAGGGTAAAACATCTTATCACACAAACCAATTATCCGCATAGGTAATAACGGTGTTACGTATAAAGCAAAAATTGCATGGCGGCCATTTAATGTGAACACATTTCATTATTTCGAATTACAAAAACGATTCCCATGGCTTCACCGAGCCATGTACACTCATGTTTAACTTGATATTCCGAAGAGAGAAGGGTGTTTAAGTGACACTATTTGTCAAATAGGCCTACATTTAATCAACTTATTTGAACGAGTGAGTGAGTGAGTTATTGTTTAACGCCGCTTCGGCAGTCACAGCCATTAGCGGCGACTTGTTTGAGCGAAAAAACGTGCTACTGTCCCAATAATAAGTGTTACTTTCACATTTGTATCAGAATATGTGTCAGAATATCTACCTCCTTTCATACAGATATTGCCTGTGTTTAATGAGCCAATTTCTAAACCAGATTGTAATGGGAAACTGTACTTACACTGTTATAACTCGCATCACTCTGCCTCCGAAGCGAAATGTTATCTGTCCGTTGATTGGTGCGAAAAAACACCAGATACTTGATGCCACGCCGAAGGCCAGATCGAACTGCCGTTCTTGTGTTTCGCAAACCACTTCGTAAATTGTCTCAACATCTCCTAAGAATTCCTGTTCACTTCCGGTCACCTCCGTCTTATTTCCGGTGGACTCGACACACAAATCGAAATATATCTCCTCAGATATGAAAATATATGCCAAAGAAGCCCATCCGCTTGTTACCCCGCCGAAGAGAAAACACTCCAACGTTGCCCATATAAGGAAAACGAGTCTCTGACAAAATGGCAAGTGTTCGTGCTTCGTTGGATGGTAGCTGTTGGTTAGTAGCAGACTCGATTCCATTTCAGACAAATAGTCAGAACATCGAAAATATAATCAATTTCAAGTATTGACATCGAAATAAGGGATTATTTGTACTTCAAACAACGACGCTCCATTGTGCAATGTTCACACTGGCCAAACATATTGTAAAAAAGCATTGTCACACAGTGGCTATGATGTTGAATAATGTACACGATTAGCGTGAAAATGACCTAGCATTCATACGCATGGCCCGAAAGTTAAAAACTGTGTCATGATGCAGGTAAGAATTATTTACGTAATAAGTGACTAGGTCACCCCAAGAGAATTTATAAATATACCGATCTCGAAGCAGCTTTGTGTTAAATTATCTGCTCTAAACACAGTTTTGTCGTCCTCTGTGTTTGCATACAAAGACGCTCATTATGTCATACGGATCACTCGGAGCATGATTCACGCTCCCTGTGTGTAAGCTCGTCAGATTCTGAAGCGTCGGTGTTAGGTATTGTTTTCATGAATATAATTCATTAAAGTATAAACAACATCGAGTTTGCCTCAGTGTGTTATTAAGATATATAAAATCAATATTTATACAAACATACTGTATATATAAAAGTAGCGTTGTTTTGTCACATTACATGATTATCTCAAACTCTTAAACAGCAAATTATGTTTTCATTTAATTATGGTTATTCATAGACTCTGTTCATATCATTCTATACATTACATTTCCGTATTGTTGTTTTGTTGGATATTTCTTTCGGGAAACGTCTCACGATCAGATGAAGTCAAGTATTTTATGGGCGCTTTACTCAGTTTCGTTTCCGTGTTGCATTTCATTCATCATTTGCTTCCCGTTTTGTACGCAGTCTGATTACAAATCGACCTTGTTCCGAGGAATACAATTTGCAAAATAATTCATCTACTGGGATACGAACAGGTTCTGTAGATTCCTCTCCGCAACGTTTGGCGAGGAAACCTCTGAACGATACGAGTTCGTATCCCGGTAGATGCACTATTTTGCACCTTTTATTCCTCGGAAAACGGTCGATTTCAATTAGACTGGTTTTGCAAGAAAATATTATTTATTTGTACATTATACCGGCATGTTGACCCTTTACCTGTTCTTTTGATTTAAACAGTAATTTATTTCAAGAATACACATATATATACAATAGTGGAAACCTAGTAAGTAAAATATGAAGGGACTCGTCAAAATATTTTACTTATCGGGTATTTTACTTATCCAAACTTATGAAAACTTGCATATAACTAAAAACATTGTACTGTACATGAATATTCATACATCAGAATATAATACAACAGTAATGTGTAATGCTTTATCTTTTATTGCTTAAATTTGTATAATTCTGTTTGTTAATGTATGTAATAGTATGTATCATTTATGTCGCAGTCAAACACACACACACACTTATCAAAACCGGTCTAGATAACAGGAGACAGTTTATAACAGGATACTACCTGTTATTTTAATATTGAAACATTTCAAGGCCGGACGTGCTGGATATAAAACACTGTAAGTTCTATAAGGCAAAAATCTTCTCTAGGAATATGATTTTAGGGATGTTGACTATATTAGTTCTTTTATAACAACTTTTAAGGAGAGATGTGTATATATATATATATATATATATATATATATATATATATATATATATATATATATATATATATATATATAGAATTGTTTTAACAAATGTAGATGTTCAAGTCAAGTCAAATGGTTTATTGTATTTAAGGCCTCCGGCCCACATACAAAATATACATATACAAATGATAGACAGAATTTTACAAATGATATAGAAGTACAACGATAGAGAACACCACTAGAACAACATGACAGGCAATTCTGATTTCAGGACGAGTTCCTATCATTTAATTATATATATAATATTTCAGTTCTCACTTTCATACTATGGTTAATAAACAGTGACAAGTTAAGAATTATATTGTCATTTTGAGAAGACATTAATTAATGATATAAATGCGAGAGCAGGTGGTTTTGACAAACAGAAATCAGGAATGTATTTTCTTCTTTAAACGGAGTAAAATGTTCAAACCACAACTTAATGATAGAAGAAGGTAGAAAACTTGGACTCTCAAGATATGAAAGGCTTTGCCCATTTAATATTATCCAATGCACTGAGTCAGAATTCCATTGTTGTATGATGTGTCCATTTGTCAAACGATTTCCGAACTACATATACTCTATCTAAATATAGACTAGGATTCCGCGTTTTGATTAATCTATTCAATTGTTATCATCACTTAATCATGTTAGTTAATTCTTTGGCGAAATTTATTTTCCTTGCTATGAATAAACGATGTAAACAATTGCGATGTCCTCAACAATCATGAAAAAATATTCTACTACTATAACTATAATTTATCGTAATGTTTTAAGGATGTTCGCTCCTTCCTGTTGAACTTCAAAAATGAAATATGATGAAGTAAAGCTTTTTTTGTCATTTTTATTTACTTCATGATATTCCAAATCACCTACATACTTTTAAAAAGCAAATGAAATAAAGAAAATGTGACTTTATAACCTCTAAAAAGTGCTTAAACAGCATAAATGGCCTAAATTTGACTAAAAAGGGAGGTTTTCAGGTACATTTTGTGTCAAAGCTTAAAAAAAAACACACTACCATGTATATTTTTTCATCGATTTCGGTAGGGGAACATGAACTTTGTAACATATCAAAAATGGAAAAAAGTTTAATACTAGAAATGTAGTATTTTAAAGTTTTTAACAGTTTTTTTCTCATTTTCCCATAGACTCCCATTATATATGGTACTTCACCCCACTATCTTACAGGCGTCATATCTCGAAAAAAACCTACACTACCCCCTATTTTTTAATACTGATTTTTCAATGATATACCTTGATCTTTTAAAAATTATAAGTTAGAAAAAAAGTTTAATTCTATAAATTTGAGGAGCGAACATCTTGTGTAAAAATAATTTAAGAATAATGGTAATTCCAGAATATCATCGAATAAGATAACAATATATCATTTTGTTTCTAATTAACATATTATCAATACATTTACTTATATTTAAATTTATTTTGCCGTGTTAATTTTTAAATAATTTATTTTTTCAAATCCAAACGATTGTATTTTTTTTTATTTAGCGGCTACCGTGGCGACAAGAACTGAGAGTAAGCGCCCCTGGCAAAATTAGCCAATCATCTGCCGGAATGCCTGTGCGACGTTCATCGCCAGGCAACTGACTAACAAACGGTTCGACATTATTTAGACTTGTGTGTCCACATTAATTTACTGTCAGCGGATCACGACACAGATAGGTAAGGGTATATCATATATATATATATTATGCTTATATGAACGTATTCTTTTAGTTTGGTAATTTGTTTTGAAATCCGGTTGCTCTAACAATCATGATTATAATATTGTTTGTTTACTCTGCCTAAGACACGAATAACAAATAAGACAGCAAGTTGTAATTCATGTTATTTCCGGGTGATAGATCATGTCTAACATCTCTGTTATTAGTTCAGATAATCTAAACGTCGGTTTATGTGCGATGACTGCGCACCCAACGTGGGAAGACGTCTAGCATGCTGGACTACTCTGTTATAATATGCCTGTCCTAAAAAAAATTTTTAACTTTCATATTTTTAATAAGCAATAATATTCAGTACCGTATTGTAAATAATGTAATAGGCCCTATATTTGCTATTTTTGTTTATTTTTTTAAATGATTAACAAATGAATTTTTTAAACCCAGTGGACTTGGTACAAAGTTATTTTTTATCATCACTATTATGCTCACTTTATTTTATTGGTTAGTTGGTATGTTTCTAGTAGGCCTACTGTAACACAGGCGCCAGACCCTAAATATAGACCTATGTATATATATATATATATATATCACCTACCTATGTAACATATAAAGAAGGTATGACACTGCATGTGCGCCATTTTGAGCCTGGCATATAGGACCGGAACTGGTATGCTGGCTCGATTACGCCTTGTAACATTCGTAGACTGATCCAAGTTTACATTTCCAGTCCTATGCCAGGATTCAAAATGGCGGACAGTGTCATACCTTCTTTATATGTTACATAGGTAGGTAGATATACTTAGGTGTATAATTAGGGTCTGGCGCCTGTGTACTGTAACTACTATAACTAGGTCAAGGTGTGCCATTTTTAGTGTTCTGCTACAGAGTGATGCAAAAAGTATTCGGACGATGACTTTATTTCTATAGACTTGCATGTAAATGTAGTTTAGGATAAATAATGATATACTAGACAGTTATAAATGAAACAAGAAGACATAGTCATCAACATCCCCCGCCAGACACAAGAATGAGAACAAGTGCAATAATTCAAGAAGAAATACTTGTGCACTTCTCTTTTTCTTTCCATTAAGGTATCGATATCCTCAAGCTACACAACTGATTTGATGTTAAACAATGTCTGAGAAAAGCTATATCCTTTGAAGATACTTGGAACAGAGTCGAAAAAGCGGAACAAGGGGAATAACTCCGTAAAAAAATAATCACATGCTTATTTTTTTCGAACTCCATCAAGGTATCGATACCCTTAAACCACACACCAAATTTGGTTATCCTATCTTAAATAGTTTCTGAGAAAAACTGTCCCCTTTGGAGAAACCATGAACAGAGTTCAAATATACGTAACAAGGGCAATAACTCCGCAAAAAATAATTGAGTGTTTCTTATTTTCTAACTCCATCAAGGTACTTATGCCCTCAAGCCACACACCAAATTGGGTAATCCTATCTTAAATAGTCTCTGAGAAAAGCTGTCCCCTTTGGAGATACCATTAACAGAGTCCAAAAATACAGAACAAGGGCAATAACCCCAGAAAAAATAATCACACGGTTCTTATTTTCGAACTCCATCAAGGTATTCATGTCCACAAGCCACACACCAAATTTTGAAACCCTATCTTAAACAGTTTCTGAGAAAAGCTGTCCCCATTGGAGATATCATGAACAGAGTCCAAAAATACGGAACAAGGGCAATAACTCCAGGAAAAAATAATCACACGGTTCTTTTTTTCGAACTCCATCAAGGTATTCATGCCCTCAAGCCACACACCAAATTTGGTTATCCTATCTTAAACAGTTTCTGAGAAAAGCTGTCCCCTTTGCAGATACCATGAACAGAGTCCAAAAATACGGAACAAGGGTAATAACTCCATAAAAAATAATTACACGGTTCTTATTTTCGAATTCCATCAAGGTATTCATGCCCTCAAGCCACACACCAAATTTGGTTGTCCTATCTTACATAGTTTCTGAGAAAAGCTGTCCCCTTTATAGCGGACGGACAGACGGACACACGGACGGACGGAAACACGGACGGACGGAGCTCAAACCTATATCCCCCTTCCACTTCGTGGCGGGGGATAATAAAATTGATTCTCTACTAAAGTTATTTGAAATGTACTTACAAAGTTCAATCAATGTACTTACATAATAAGTGTTAGTAATAAATAGTACTCTCAGATAATAATACTGTGGCATTAATGATTAATGAGTTCGCAAATAATTGTTTTATAAATGATCATGATGTTAAAGGTGAAAATGTCTCCTTGTAATTTATATTGCAAAATTGATGATAAACCACAAACATTTGCCAATCCGGAGCAGGCATTGGGAAAGGCAGGGGCCATTTTGCACATTGGATGAAAAAATGGCCCGTTAAAATTTCAAATTTTACTATTGCTACAAAGGGGAACGGCCCATTTACAATTTTGAAAATGACTAAAAGCCTTAAAAATGGCCCATTGTCAAAGGTGTCTTTCCCATTCCCTGCCGGAGCAAAATTTGATTCAGAGGGGGTGGGGGTGTAACTCTCTGACCATCAGGGGGTTTGACACCACCTCTTCACCCCAATTTTTAAAAAAAGCATGTAAACTTGACAAAGCCAATGGAGGAACCCACCCCACCAAGTGAAATATAGCATAAATCAAATTTGCATTGTAAATAATTGTTATTTCAGAATATCAATAACAATGGCTGCAGTAGCATCACGAGAACCAAAGTCGATGGTTCGAGGCAAGAAATGGAATGAAGAGGTGGAGGAAGCTTACCGGTTCCAGGTGGCTGGGTACCGGGATGAGACGGAGTACAAAACCATACACAACACTGAGCATGTATGTACACTCGGTTTCATAGCAGAATTTGAAATGAATAAGCACTGGTCCAAGTGGCTAGTACTTTGATAAAGTTAATCTTGATCCTCGTACAGTGGCGGATACTAGTGGGGGTCTCGACACTCCCTGTTAAAAAATTATTTGCATGGATGGGTATGGGGGACCCCCCCTCCCCTTTCCATTGTTGGTGTTGGACCCCCCGCCACTGCTTGTATACTGATATTTCTACAGAAAATGATATTCAAAGCCCTCTCCCTTCTTTACAGAAGGAAGTACATTGACTCAAACAGATCTTCTCTTTAAGTTAAATGCTTAATTTTAAAAATTTATTAATTCAGTAAAAATGTAAAATTATGTTAGAGTAAATAGTGGTAGTAAAATGTGCGTAGACATCAGCGCATCACTTTCATTTATGTGCATACCATTTTTTTTTTTGTCATTAAAGAATTAAGATATGTTTTTACTGCATCATATTTTTAATTTTTCTAAAAAAATAAATCATTTCGTCCACCAAATATATGAGTCTGAAAGAACAGATCTGCTTCTGTTTTGTTTACTTTAGCACTTCCAAGCTATATTTTGATTGAAAAAAATAAAAAATGTAATCCCACTTCATTACAACTTCCAAACGCAAGGTACCGTATAATATAACTCTTGCCAGTCTGCATTACTGGCCAATTTAAGCCTTGCGGTATTAAATTTCCCTCGCTTTGTTGTCCCTAGATAGTGAATCTCTGCACCAGAAATGCATAGCGAGCCTGGATTTCTAAGCACAGATTTTTAAAGGAAATACTGCAAGGCCTAAATCAGCCAGTTATGGAGACTTGCAAGAGTTATGCCTTGCATTGGGAAGTTGACTTCATTATTGACATTCCGACACAAAGTAGAAAGGTTCAAGTCCAACTGCCCTCATGCCCTTACCCGGGACAATCCCAAATTTTCTTACTTTTATCAAGTGGCTTAATATATTTGATGCATGTGTTTCATATTAGCAGAGAAGTAACTTCCACAGTAGATATTGCATGCTAATGTGAAATCAAGTGATATCTACATTGTAGATATTACAATCATCATTATCATTATCAATAATGAACGCTATGTCCAATGAGATAGCTAAAAACACTATCAACAAATCAATTATTTTAGACAGTTGATGACATGATGATGCCATGACATCACAAAATTGATGGCATAACAATGCTGTGATGTCATAATGATGATGATGATGATGATGATGCCACAATGTGAGATTACTGCCTAAAAAGCTGAATAACAGTTCAGGTGTTCAGGTATATTGATTTTTAGCTCATCAGGCCTGAAAGGCCCGATGAGCGCATGGCATGGCATGGCGTCCGGCCGGCCGTAAACTTTTCGCTTTTTCGACTTATTCGCCAGCACCAATGACTCCACAGAGCTGAAATTTTATGTGCAGACTCCTTAGCCAATGGGGATTCTAAATTGTAGATTTCGTGACCCCGTGACCGCAAATGGGGTCACAGGGGTCACATCCTTGAAAACCTATTTTCATCTTCTTCTCCAGTTCCAAAAGGTCTAGAGAGCTGAAAAGTTGTGTGCAGACTCCTTGGCCAATGGGGATTCTAAATTGTAGATTTCGTGACCCGATGACCCCAAATGGGGTCACAGGGGTCACATCCTTAAAAACCTATTTTCATCTTCTTCTCCAGTTCCAAAAGGTCTAGAGAGCTGAAAAGTTGTATGCAGACTCCATGGTCAATTGGGATTCTTAATTGTAGATCTTGTGACCCCATGACCCCAAATGGGGTCACCGGGGTCACATCCTTAAAAACCTATTTTCATCTTCTTCTCCAGTTCCAAAAGGTCTAAAGAGCTGAAAAGTTGTGTACAGACTCCTTTGTCAATTGGGATTTAAAATTGTAGATTTTGTGACCCTGTGACCAAATCTAGGTCACGGGCCAAAACCCAAAAACCTATTTTCATCTCCAAATTAGGGTCACAGGGGTCATGATTTAAAAACCTATTTTTTGTTTGTTAACAATATATTCCTTGAGGTCACTTAGATATTCAACCTTACATAATGAATAAATGAAGTCCTGATGAACTACAGAGCCCATGGCTCTATTTTTTAATGAAAGCTGTTGAATATTTATTCACGATTATAATCTAACCCTCCTCCCCTCTTCTAAAAAAAACTGTATCCGCCCCGTAAAGGCTACTTTATATTCAAAGATATAAACCTGTACATTGATGCATTTGACAAGCTGAAATGGCTTTGGACTAGTATTTAAGGAGATTGCTAGTCCTATTGCCTAATGCTTTGAATGAGTTGGGATGATCCGCCACCCTCTACCCTAAATAGGGATTATAACAGGATGCACTATTACTATTTGAATTCAAATTTTAAATTTTAATTTTTGGATTTTAATTTCTTAAGTTTGAATTTCAGGTTGACAGATGGCCGGGAAACGGTTTCGTGAAAAAGCTGATACTCCGAAACGGATGTTTTTACTACTACAACAGAGATCGGGAATGTGCAGACAAGGATATCAACAAAACTAAAATATACTCATATTGAATTCTGTCATCATGAACATCTTGTACAAGGTACATAGCATTGCATCATTACCTTGGAAGAACGTTACCTGGTACATGGGATTGTCAAACTATTGGATCAGTGTCTATTGCATTGAAGAATCGGACAACTTTTTATGACAAGAAAGGCATCATTATCAGATATTCATGAAAGGGATGAGTTTTGTGATTGACATTGTCGTCGATATTGACGACTGTCAATAATAAATGACTTGTGGATTTCGACATGGATCTCATGTTTGTTGTGCTTTACCTAGCTTTGTGTTCATGTAGTACTATAGTATTGTAAATGATGAAATTATTCAAACAGTATTTTTTAATGTAAATATACACCTGTCAAAGAATTTATTGTATGCCAAGTCAAAGGTTTGGAATCAGGCAGTGTTTAGATCTATTGGATGACATAGAGAGACTTTATATTGAAAATCAAAATGCTTTCTAATGTGGCTTCACATGGATTTACAGAAATATGTATATAAGGAATATTCCTTTAATGGAATTATTTCTTAGAGATGGGTTTGTGTGCTGATTCCTTGAAGGATTAGATTGAATATTTAGTTACCAAATAATTAACTGAATTAGGATAATATATATGTGCAATCTGTGTTGTGTTGAATGATGCTGACTTCATTATTATAATATCATTATGCCTTATTGCAAACAAGATAAGAAAATGTGGAATAAATATCTATAAAAATGACATTGCCACTATGCAAATAATATTACTTTTTTACTTCTGATTCCAAATCTGCTGTACCAATCATCTTAAACACAATAAAAACCCTGGTCAAATTAAAACATAGTTTTAGAATTTTCTTTCACTGCCAGTTACTGATTGGTCTTTGAGAATGAGTTTTGAGTTTGATACTTGGTGTAGTTTACTTATAATATGAAAATATGTATGGATGTCTTTGTTTTATGAACAGGGAGAACATTGACGGGCAGGAAAGCGCAATGGTTAGCACGTTCAGTTTCGGGTCAAGAGGTCCGGGTTTTGAATCCCGCTAACGACTCGTCAACTTTGTCTGCTGTGGAGAACTATTCTACATGCAGTGAGGTTTGGCAAGGGGGTGGGGGTCTTTTCCATTGGTGGACCCCCCCCTTTCAAAATTCCTTGATCCGCGACTGCTTGGGGGTGCAATGCTACACTGAATTTCAGGGCAATACAACCCATGCCTTGCTAGTTGCAGCCGATGCTTGCAGGTTAAAGGGGCAGTAGTATGTTTTTTCACTCAAATAAGTTGATGAAATGTATTTGAAAAATAATGTCACCAATACTAAAACAACCTTTTCTCTAAGGAAAATCAAGTTAAAAAATACGTATACGTGGTTTGAAAAAGTCATGGGAATCATTTTTGTAATGTTTAATTAAGAAATAGAAGACGAGTTGGAGTGCTTTATTTAAGAAATAAAGTTCGCTGTACCCCAATGTGTTTTGTAATAAAGTATAGTTTTGCCCTGAACTATTATAGTTAAAGCACGAGGACGTTAGTCCGAGTGCTTTGACGCAATAATAGTTCATGGCAAAACTATACTTTATTACAAAACACATTGGGGTACAGCGAACTTTATTTCTTTTCTAAGATAACCCATAACACAACATTCTGCTTTGAGTAATTTTGCAAGAAAAATAGAGTTTACTTCCTTAATATTAATAATCCATGATCAGGGCTAACTGACGAGCCGTGCGACAACAGCGACTATGACGTCATTGTTCTGTTGTGACGTCATAGTGGTTCCTGGGGTTGCCTAATGCGGATTTCGTCATTTTGGTTCAAGTACAAATGCAGCTTAAAATTTAAGACTAATTCGGATACAAAAGAACACATTCCTTCAATAATTGTTATAACAACGCTACCGTTGTTTTAGGACATTATCATTTGCAGAAAAACACGGTCTTTTCAACTGCCCTCTTTCGTTGGGTTACCATGGGCACACGTGACTACGAGGGGAGCGGAAACGTCATTCAATTGTTACGTCATCACAAAAACTATACCTTTATCGTCTGATAAAGTACTTTTATTTCGATTGTTCTAGCCGCTAGGCATCTTAGAACGTTGAATAAAACATAGCAGGGAGCATAAAACACGAAGGAGATATTATGTTGTTTGTATAAACTTTATTTTGAAAATATTAATGCCTCCCGTTGTATAACACATTCACTAGCATTGAACAATCGAAGTGACGTTACATATGATATCATTTGCTAAGCGACACTCTAACTGACATTTTAAATCACGAGCATGTTTTATTGTCTCATAAAGCATGCTGTCGGTCCTATTGACCGCCTGTGTTTTATTGCCGTGGTTATCTTATATTGCAAACTAAAATGGCCACCATGCAATTTTCCTTTACAAGCAACACTGATATTTTTTTACCACTACCGATAATTGGTTTGTCTAAGAAGATGTTTTACCCTCTAAAAATGAATATAAATGACAAACTATCATTATAAATCTTAAATTTTTAAAATAAATTTTGAAAAATATGTGCTGCAGTCGCTTTAAAATCTTAAATACATCATCTCATTACACTGAACAATAAAGTTGGTACCTGGAGTGATGGATGTCAGTGTTTTGAATTTTACAAGGGGTTAATAACATTCAGTAATAATTCTCGTGAAGCATTCATAAAATCCCTCACTTCCTCACACTATTTGACAGAAACCAAAGAGATTCTTTGTTTGTTTTTATACAAATGCGGAGGTATGAAAGATTGAAGCCTTGCAGATTCCGTACGTTTGCAGTTCACGTGCATTATCTGACGTCAGTTTTACTATGAACCGTAAATCCTTGAATAATCGCCCTGCGATTATTAATTTCAAACACCTATTTGACCAGGCGATTATTCGAGGCAGGCGATTTTTTTAATTTTAAATTTCACATTATATATGTTTATATATAAATATTATTTTTTACATTGTTCTGAAATAATCCAGCTTAGAAAGAACAGGGCAAAATATGAATGTCGTCAATAGGAGAAAGTATCTTTAAACGAGAATCAAACGAAATGTTAATTTTTTAAAATTTAACAAGTGCCTTACAAAATCACGACAACCTTCCAGACAATCAGAAACAGCTTTTGAGCATTTTTTACAAATTCATTGAAGATTTGAAAAGTTAAATGTCGCCACTTTTATGTTTTTATGTTATGGTCTAAAATTGTCTTGTTGAAATATTATTTTAAGCTAACAACTATATCATTATTTTTTTTAATTCATGGAGCAAAGAAAAGCATAACGTTTATTTAAGTTAGATTATTTACTTTTAACACTCAAACCTCTGTTGTGGGTATCCCTGTGCCACATTAATCTGCCGTGGCGTCATGGTAAACTGATACTTTCTTAATTCGGTTTGTCTGGTAATATAAATTCACCAACGTATCCAGACACATTCACAGATTAATTTGCTATTTATAGATGTAAATAACTTGAATATTTATTTATGAAAGACGATTGTCGGTGCTTAAAAAAAAGAAAGTTTGTATTTTTATGATTAAGATTATTAGTATTGAAATAGACATGAATAAAACCATCTCTCTTAGAGATTTTGAAAGGGGGCTGGAACAAGTAAAAAAAGTTTCTGCTTTGAGAATTTCAGGATTTGAACAATCAAGAACTGGTGCTTGTATACATAAAACAAAAATTACAATGAGTTCTCTCCATTAAGAGCGAAAGTAGGCAAGCAACCGTCTGTTCCATAACAGTGAGCGATTATAATCGCTCGAATTTAGAATTCATTCCCCCCTGAACGACAGAGGCTTAATTGCTACCTTTGCTACATAGCGCTACATTGAGCAATCGCTGAGCGATTACTTTTAAACGCTTACTGAACATGGCCTCGATCTACTGGGCTGAAAGTTTTTTTCATATACGGGTACTCAAGGCTTTTCCAAAGTTTTATTACTGTTTGGGATAGTTTAATAGATGCAGTGAGTCACTACATAGGCTTTACTGGAAAAAAACCCAGTTAAATTGATCACAGGAGCTTGTACAACTTCCCAATGCAAGGCATAACTCTTGCCAGTCTCCATTACTGGCTGATTTAGGCCTTTCAGTATTTCCTTAAGAAATCTGTGTTTAGAAATCCAGGCCCGCTATGCATTTCTAGTGCAGCGATTCACTATTTTGACACAACAAAGCGAGGGAAATACCGCAAGGGTTAAATCAGCCAGTAATGCAGACTGGTAAAAGTTATGCCTTGCGTTTGGAAGTTGGAGCTTGTATTGCTGAAAACAAACAGTTCCTAGGTCCAATACTACGATGCGATATATACCCTATACTAATATATATCGCATCGTAGTATTGGACCTAGGAACTATTTGTTTTCAGCAATACAAGCAACTGTGAAATTGATAACATTTGAATGAAGAGTATAGCCTCAAGCTCAATGATACTATACATGGCCAAAAAAATGTTGCACCATATTTTTTTCAGAATAACATCTTTGTTACACGGAAACTAAAGTTTATTTGTCTTGACCACCCTCAAATATGCGCGTATCAGGGTGTCCACACTCAAACCTTTGTTCGAATCCTGTCTTCTCTACCCACAGAGGTTACTCCCTTCAGATTCCCGAACAACTGTTCTACATGGCCTGAATTTCTTGACTCAAGCTAAATTCCATAGCGGGTGAAATGGGAAACTCATATTGTATCCCTGATTTTTAATCAATGAAAACTCATCTTTCAGCGGCCATGTCGACCGAGTGACTTGACGGATCTAGGCATTTGACTTTTAAGGGTCTTGCTAATTATGCCAATATGTCTAACATAATCGTGCTAATACGTCCTTCGAAAAATGTCTTACACAATGTATATAATTATGTATAACACAATTGAACTATTTTTGGTATTTGTCTCTGATTTTGTCTTCTTTATTTATCATGTGTTTGTGATCAACTGTTTTAACAAAATCAAAAAGCATATTTCGAGGAAAACACATTAAACAAGAAAACGTTAGTCTTACATTTATTTTATCATTATGTCGTGTCATTGGCAAATGTCACTTGTACAACGGCGTCACCGATTGCACAACTAGCAGTTGCATCTAATCAGTGCTCTGTTCCATAACAGCGAGCGTTTATAATCGCTCATTGAGTGCTACATTGAGCGCCCATTCCTCCTGAACGACACGGTGCGATTCTTTGAGGTTTGCTCGCTTTGCTACGTAGCGCTACATTGAGCAATCGCGTTCAAGAGAGGTTTAATGTGGCGCTCAATGAGCGATTATATAAGCGCTCGCTGTTATGGAACAGAGCCCTGGGTTCAGGCCATCAATAACAAGAGTAATCAGAAGATGACATATCTCACCGGTCCCAAATAATTTGTAAAACACATCTTTGACAGATAATTGTATATCTACTACTTCAGTTAGTGGGTGATACACATGCTGAGTTCAGATATGATAAAGGGTTTTGGAGTTCGGCTCCTGAGCAGACCTATTTCTGAACAAAAACCAAATCAAACACATTTCTATGAAAACGGTAAAAAACAAGATGTGTTTGTTAAACACGGATGCCCCCGGATGTAGCAAAGTTATGGCCAAGGTTAAAGTTTTCTGAATATTGTCACCTGCGGTAAGGACAAGGCCACAAGGTCAAATATGATGAGCTCATCTGAAAGGTCTCATCACAAGGTATGCACATGCCAAGTATGAAAACCGTAGCTCTGAGCAATCAAAAGTTTTGGCCAAGGTTAAAGTTTTCTGAAGATGTGACCTTGCCGCAGTGGACAAGGTGAAATATGATGACCTCATCTGAAGGTCTCATCATTAGGTATGCACATGCCAAGAATGAAAGCCATAGCTCTGAGCAATCCAAAATTACGGCCAAGTTTAACGTTTTCTAAATATTGTCCACTTCGGCAAGGTCAAGGTCACACGGTCAAATATGATTACCTCAATTGAAAGGTCTCATCACCAGGGCCTAGATTTTCGAAGCTCTCTTAGCACTAAGATAGTCGTAACCCAATGTTAATGTATGGTACTTACGACTGTCTTAGCGCTAAGAGAGCTTCGAAAATATAGGCCCTGGTATGCACATGCAAAGTATGAAAGCCGTAGCTCTGAGCAATCTAAAGTTATGGCCAAGGTTAAAGTTTACTGAAGATGTCCACTGCGGCAAGGTAAAGGTCAAGGTCACAAGGTCAAATATGATGACTGTTATGTTCTCAGACTTGGCAGAACAAACATTTCAAAGAGCACAGAACAAATGGCGTCTGCTAAAACATGTGCTAGACTGTTTATTAACTCATACAGTGAAGAGCAAACAAGGGGACGTAACTCGCATCATAAGATCTCAGTCCGACACAGCGGTAGAGCGCATGGCCTTATAATAACGTCAATACACTACATCTCCTCTCTTGTTAATTTTAAAGATACAACATTATACTTTATACTTAATCTGATAATAAGATTTTACTTCTTGTATCTTAACGCAAAAAAACACTGTTGCACAATGAATTATATTAACTTGTTTTCAAACTCATGAATAATTAAAGTCTCTTCATAAAAGTAATTACTGGAAACTTCCATGAAACAATTATAAGAACATAGTCCAACTCTTGGCTTTAAGAAACTTGTTTTAACTGTTAACACTGAAATAACTTGAAAGAGAACACAACTAGATTCAAGATCTAGCATTTAGAGTCACAAATCCAATCTGTTTGGTGCTCGTCTTTCACGAACTGGATAGCGCCGTTCTGGTGCTGGAATCTGATTGTCACTGTCTATGTGTGTCCCATATGGTGTTACAGGATTTGAACAACCCGGTAACTCAACTATCTGCTCCGAACTGTTAAGATTAGGAGTCATTGGACTAGGAATGACTTCACTTGAGGTCACTGGATTTGAGCGTGGTAGTAGTTGATCGGTATGGCGTCGCCAAACCGTCTCTTGGTCAACTTGCACTTTGTACGACACAGGGCCGGACTTATCAACTACTGTACCGGGTACCCACTTAGCACCTTCCCGGTAGTTTCTCGCAAGTACAGGTTGATTAGCTTCGAAAGATTCCGTTCGCACTTTCCCTGCACCTCGTTCCTGAATCTGTTTCTCTTGAGCCTCTGCCACCGTTCTGGAGAGGTTCGGTTTCAGTAGATCAAGGCGTGATCTCAGTCTTCGCCCTATGAGCAAGACTGCAGGAGCCTCTCTCGTCGTTGAGTGGGGCGTGTTCCTATATCTAATGAGAAACACTGATAACTGCTGCTGCAAAGACGCACTGGATTTGCTTACACTTTCACGTAAACTCTGCTTCAGAGTTTGCACAAATCTCTCTGCCAAACCGTTGGTTGCTGGGTGGTAAGGCGAGGACGTTATGTGTTGAACACCATTCATGACCATGAATTGCTGAAATTCTGATGACACAAACTGAGGCCCATTATCACTCACAAGCTGCTGTGGTAGACCATGTCTACTAAACAAACTGCGCAGCACATCAATGGTTTTCTCAGATGTTGTTGAATTCATTACAACAACTTCCGGCCACTTGCTGTAAGCATCAATCACAACAAAGAACATCTTTCCCATGAATGGTCCAGCGAAGTCTACATGGATCCTACGCCATGGCCCGTCAGGATACTGCCAAGGGTGTAGGGGTGCGGAGGCAGGCTGATTTTGACACTTCATGCACTCTTCACACGACTTCACTGTACGCTCAATCTGTTCATCTAGATTCGGCCACCACACGTAACTGCGTGCTAAAGCCTTCATTTTCACAATACCTTGGTGTCCGATGTGTAGTTCACTTAGCACCACAGGTCTGAGGGATGTTGGTATGATCACTCTCATACCCCACATGAGACATCCTCCTTGAACAGTCAGTTCATTTCGTCTTATGTAGAAAGCTTGCAAGGACTGCGCTTCAGGCTTGGTCCATCCAGCCAGAGTGTAGTCCATGGCCAAGGATAAATCCTTATCCTTCCTGGTTTCGCTTGCAACTTGTGATGACTTCACTGGTAGACTCTCCAACTGGGACATGTTGAATACTGCAGCCGCATCAATCACATTCTCTGGTACTTGCTCTGGTATCGGCAAACGAGAAAGTCCATCTGCATTCGCGTTGTTTTTGGAAGTTCTGTATACAATGTTGTAGTTGTAAGCCGACAACATCATGGCCCATCGCTGGAATCTTGCTGCTGCAAGTGGTGGAATTGCTGTCTTGGGTCCCAAGATTTTCACCAATGGCTGATGGTCAGTAATCAATGTGAACTTCTTGCCGATCAAGTACTGTGAAAACTTTTTCACAGCAAACACTATCGCAAGTGATTCTTTATCAATTTGCGCATAGTTTTGTTCAGCTTTTGTCAATGTCCGAGAGATGAAAGCAATTGGTTTCTCTCCTTGGTTTGTGATGTGAGACAACACTGCGCCGACTCCGTAAGGTGAGGCATCACAGGCCAGTGTGACTGGTAAGTCTGGGTTGTAATGTACCAGTAAATCTGCAGATGCCAACAACTTCTTTGCTTTGTTGAAGGCAGTGTTTGCATTCTCAGACCACTTCCATTCTGTTCCCTTTTCCAGAAGCTTGTTCAATGGTCTGATGACCATAGACAGATTTTGTAGAAATCTGTTATAATAGTTCAACAGTCCTAGAAAACTGCGCAACTGCGACACATTTTCTGGTGCCGGGGCATTCAACACGGCATTCACCTTATCTTCAGTGGTGTGAATTAAGACCATCTCGATCAATCTTGTGTCCCAGGTAGACGATTGATTCTTGGAAGAAGAAGCATTTTTCCCTTGACACACGCACTCCCCATTCTTGAAGCCTTCGCAAAACATCGTTGAGATTCTTGAGGTGTTCATCTGCAGTCTTTCCCGTCACAAGCAGGTCGTCCATATAACACAAGACACCTGGTATTCCTTGGAGCACTTGTTCCATGGTTCTCTGGAACATAGCGGGTGCGGATGCTACACCGAACGGTAACCTGTTGAAACGGAAAAGTCCCTTCTGAGTGTTCAGTACCAGTAACTTCCGTGAATCGTCATCTACCAACATTTGCTGGTATGCGTTTGAGAGATCCAACTTTGTGAACTCCTGCCCACCTGACAGATTTGCAAGTAAATCTTCGATCCGTGGCAGGGGGTATTCAACTCGCTTCAAAACAGGATTGAGTGTCACTTTGAAATCTCCGCATAGACGAACTGATCCATTTTTCTTCACCACCGGTACAATCGGCGTTGCCCACTCACTACAGTCTACTGGTTCTAAGATGTTATCTTTCACCAGTCTATCTATTTCATCATCAACCTTCTGACGTAAAGAGTACGGCACTGGACGTGCTTTCACATACTTGGGGGTGGTATCTTCTTCTACTTCTATCTTTGCTTTAACATTCTTCATTGTTCCCAATTCATCTTTAAAAACTTCTGCATGATTCTGCAAAATGTCCTGTAACTTTTCTTTGGCTTCCTTAGGAACAGCTTTGATTTGACGTATAGCCGGCCAGTCCAATTCTATCTTGTGTAACCATGACCGTCCGAAAAGAGCAGGCCCTGATCCTTGAAGGACGAATAACTTCAGATCATAGTGGTCACCATTGTAACACACTCTTACATTTAGTGTCCCTTCTGGTCTGACTGGTTCCTGTGTGTAAGTCTTCAAAATCACATCAGTTTCCTTCAAAGGTATCTTTGAAAATCTCTTCTTGTACTCGTCAAGAGAGATTATAGAGTACGCTGAGCCAGTGTCAAGTTCCATTTTCAACTCAGTCCCTTCTACAACTGGGTAAATCCAAATACTGTCAATGACTTCTGTATCATCTTTGATGAAGAACAATGGTAATTCAGATTCATCATTCAGAGTATCTTCTGACCGTCTCTTGACTTCATCCATGTGATGAACTTGGCCTCTCTTTTTGTGTCCATGGTAACCTCCTTTTGTTGGTTTCTGCTTATTTTTGCAAATAAACTGAGTGTGCCCTACTTTCCCACATTTGTAACATTCCACACTTTTCATCCAACAGTCTCTGGAATCATGGTTAGTTTTTCCACATGACTTGCATTTGGGGAATTGTTTCCTTCTGTCTCCATTGTGAACATGATTGTTACCTTTACTCGACATCCTGTGCACGTGAGCTGGCGTTTTCACATTTAATTCCTGCATATCTTTGGCAGCAGTTTCCATGGAAACAGCAACTTTCACCGCTTTGTCTAAAGAAAGGCCTTCTTCTGTTAACAGACGTTTTTGAATAGAGTTAGATGACAAACCACACACAAACTGATCTCTAAGCTGATCATTCAGTCCCTGTTTGAAATCGCAATGTTCAGTAAGTTCTCTGAGTGTAGCTAGATAGTCCGAAATAGTTTCGTTTGGCCCTTGAACTCTGCTGCGAAATCTGTGACGTTGTGAAATTACAACTGGTTTTGGTGAGAAATGTGCCGTCAAAACAGCCACTAGTTCAGTCAAAGTCTTAGTAGAAGGTTTCGCTGGAGACAATAAACTTCTTAACAATCCATAAGTTTTCCCTCCGACAATCGCTAGGAAAGCATTCACTTGCTTATCTTCGTCAATGGAGTTAGCTTCAAGGTACGCTGTCAGTCGTTCAGAGTAAACGTCCCACGTACCATTTGCTTCGTCAAATGGCTCGATAGTGCCGATAGCAGCCATCTTTAGGTTCCTGGATGCACGTAGATTACGAAAATCCTCGTCGCCAATTATGTTATGTTCTCAGACTTGGCAGAACAAACATTTCAAAGAGCACAGAACAAATGGCGTCTGCTAAAACATGTGCTAGACTGTTTATTAACTCATACAGTGAAGAGCAAACAAGGGGACGTAACTCGCATCATAAGATCTCAGTCCGACACAGCGGTAGAGCGCATGGCCTTATAATAACGTCAATACACTACAATGACCTCATCTAAAGGTCTCATCACAAGGTATACAAATGCCAAGTATGAAAGCCGTATCTCTTAACAATCAAAAGTTATGGCCTAGGTTAAAGTTTTCTGAAAATGTTCATTGCGGCAAGGTCAAGGTCACAAGGTCAAATATGATGAGCTTATCTGAAAGGTCTCATCACAAGGTATGCACATGCCAAGTATGAAAGCCGTAGCTCTGTGCAATGGACGGACGCCGCACACCATGCCATGCCATAAGCTCATGGGGCTTTTCAGGCCTGATGAGCTAAAAATGTGAAGGTACTGAATTTTACCTAAAATAACTATTGTCCTAGAAGAGAAACAACATTTTAAACTTTAGGATTGATTTATTGTTAGCAACATTTCTTTTTTTGATATCAAGTTGACATTCACACACCAAAACATATTTCATAATGCATGATAAGAAGCAACACGTGTTTGTTAAACACGGATGCCCCCGGATATACCAAAGTTATGGCCAAGGTTAAAGTTTTCTGAAAATGTCAATTGCGGCAAGGTCAAGGTCACAAGGTCAAATATGATGACCTCATCTGAAAGGTCTCATCACAATGTATGCACATGCCAAGTATGAAAGCCCTAGCTCTCAGCAATCCAAAGTTATGGCCAAGGTTAAAGTTTTTGTGGACAAACACACAGACAGACAGACAGACAGACAGACGATTCGGGGGCATAAAAAAACATTTCAGAAATCAGAAAATATCAAAAGGCATCACTTCAGTTACTGGGTAATACACATGCAAAGTTTCAGGAAGATATGGTGAAGAGTTTTGGATCTGTGTTCCGGAAATGAACCTGTTTCTGAACAAAATCCAAATTCAACACGTTTCTATGGAAACAGAAACAAATTAAAAAGGAACACATTTGCAGAAATGTATACATATCAAAAGGTACCTCTTCAGAAGGTGGGGGATACACATGTGAAGTTTCAGAAAGATACCTTGAGCGGTTTTTTAGTTCTGCTGCAGCAACAAACCTAACCCTGCATTTTCGACACGTTTCGATGGAAAAGAAAAAAAATAAAATTTTCAAAAACCAGAAAATATCAAAAGGCACCACTCCAGTAAATAGGTTAAGCATGTGCAAAGTTTCAGAAAGATATGGTGAGTGGTTTTTGAGTTCTGCTCCGGAAACGAACATATCCCTGAACAGAGTTCAATTTCAACACGTTTCAATGGAAACGAAAACAAATTTAAAAATTTAAAAATCTGAAAATATCAAAAGGCACCACACCAGTAAATGTGTAATACATATGTGAAGTTTCAGAAAGATATGATAAATGGTTTTCGAGTTCTGCTCCGGAAACGAAATGATTACGGCCAGACGAACGGACGGACGGACGGACGGACGGACAGACGGACGAGGTGATGACTATATCCCACGGTATTACATACCGGTGGGATAACAAAGGTTAGGATCGGAAATCTGAAGGGAGTAACCTCTGTGGGAAGAGAATGGTCTCTATATATACGATGTAGTGAGCTCATATTCCAAATTTAAGAAAAACCGGTGAAGAAATTAATATTTTATAAAATTATTGATATAAGACAGCTTATCTAGATTTTGAATTTTTAGCTCATCAGGCCTGAACGGCCAAATGGGATTATGGCATGGCATGGTGTCCGGCGTCCGTCCGTCTGTATTTTTAACTTTTCGCTCTTTCGTCTTCTTCTCCAGAACCACTGGGTCTAGGGAGCTGTGTACAGTTTCCTTGGCCTATGGGGTTCTAACTTGTAGATTTGGTATTCCAGTGTCCCCAAGTAAGGGTCTCTCAGGCCATAACCTAAAATCCTATTTTCATCTTCATCTCCAGAACGAAAAGACCTAGAAGGCTGTAATGTTGTGTACAGAGTCTTTAGCCAATAGGGATTCTAAATTGTAGATTTGGTGATTCTGTGGCCCATAATAATTAGGACCTCACAAGCTATGACCTAAAATCATATTTTCATCTTCATCTCCAGAACGAATATACCTAGAAGGCTGTAATATTGTGTACAGAGTCTGTAGCCAATAGGCATTCTAAATGGTAGATTTGGTGACCTTGTGGCCCATAATAAGGACCTCAGGCTATGATCTAAAACCATATTTACATCTTCTTATATTCAGAACCAAAACACCTAGAGGGATGTATTATAGTTTGCAGATTCTTTAGCCAATGGGGATTCTAAATTGCAGATTTGGTGACTCTGTGGCCCAAAAAAGGGCCTCACAGACTATGACCTTAAAACCTGTTTTTATCTTCTTCTCTTAGTTTTACAAGTTTTGTACATACTATATAGCCAATATGGATTCTAAATTGTACTATGCACCATGAGACCTATCATATTGCCTTTTCTCTCTAAGCCTTAGTTAGGTCAGTGCTGCCAGTGTTTAGTGCCAGGCAGAGGCTATTAAATACTTAGGTGTAAGAGAGGGTGATAGTCTTTGTCCAGGTGTTTTGAGGGTTAGAAGGCATGGGGTGGGGTTTGTGAGAGGGGGTTGGTTGGAGAGAGTAAAAGAGGGTGTAGCAAACATTGGGCCAGGGAGGGGATGAGCAGTATGGGATCTTATAGCACATTATGCTTTAAAGGGCCAGTAGCACGTTTTTTCGCTCAAATAAGTCGATGAAATGTATTTTAAAAAAATAATGTCACCAATAGTAAAACACCCTTCTCTCTTTGGAACATCAAGTAAAAAAATGGGTGTACATGGTTCCGTAAAGCCATGGTAATCGTTTTTGTCATTCGAAATAATGAAATGTTTTTCACAATAAAATGGCTGCCATGCAATTTCTGCTTTATACGCAACACCGTTATTACCACTACGGATAATTGGTTTGTGTAATAAGTTGTTTTACCCTCTAAAGTAAATATACACAAACTCATTAAAATCATATCTTTGCTTCGCTCCCAAGGGTAAACTCAGAAATCTGAAAGCATGCATTGTCAACGGGAAAGTAACAACTTCCGACGAACACGGAGCTCCACGGGATTCCGTCAGATCTTGGATGAGTGACAACCCAAATAGGTCTGGCCTTAGCGAATCAATGATATGATTTTAATGAGATTATAAATATACATGACATAAACTATCATTATAAATGAGAAATTAAAAATTAAAAAAATTCGCAAAAAAACGTTCTTAAGTTAAGTTGAAATGTAACTTATTAGAGAGTCTACGGTACTAGTTATGGCACTAATTCACCTCTGCAGTCAGGCCATGCATTTCAGACAGATTTCTTTTCTTTCTCTATATTTTTATGCTTGAGAATATATGACAAGGAAGTGTTTTGGTCTAGATTTTTTTTTATCGATTTGAAACTTTGATAGCTTTGTAAATAACTCTTTTCCATGATTAAAGAAAATTAAAGAAAAGATTCGCAATTTCCATTTTATTTTATTTGATTAATCAAATATAAATGCAATTGCTTTTTTTTTGTTCATGTAATTTCAAAGCAGTTAGCATTGTCCATCAACCTTTGTTCTGTTTCAGTAAAACACATTAAGAATACTGCTGAAAGGAAAAGAAAGGAAAACTGTTAGTGAGTGACCTTTAAACGGTATTTATCAACCAACAAGGAAGTGACACGTGTCGCAATGACATGACATGACATACATATATAGGTGCCTTATGGTCTTTTATCTGTATGTTAGTGCACCGTGTAAGTACATGTAGACTTGCTAAAGGGATGCTTCTTCATTTTCAAATCTTAATTGACAATTGATTGAAATTGAATTGTAGATATGAGGCTAATATAACGTATAAAAAGAAGGAGCGTATCCATGTGAGCGCATAAGATTGTTTTTCATAAGAAAATTAAATATCCGGAAATTAAAGTTGTTTTTAATGTTCTCATTTAATGAAACAAATGAAAATGTATGTGAACATATTATATAATATGATTTAATGCTACAGAAAATTTCCATGAGGTTAACTATGATAGTCACTTGATAAGTTATATATGCGCATTTTTTCATGAAATGTTTGATTGTCCATAATTCGATCATGTTCTTTTCTTGTTCTCAAACATATTACGCATTTCAAAGTCACATTGATCGTCTTTATCGAGCGTGCTCACCACAGGAACTCGATATCGTAAGTAAGATGTAGGTAAAACATAGGTAAAACAAACCTACTCCCTATATAATATAGAGTACAGGAGCACGGGCAGCCATGTTGCCGATCTAAGGGTCCATTCAACATTAGATCAAAAGTTACGCTAAGAATAAGTGACATACACAAATGAACGCACGTACTTATCAATTATACATTTGTTGAGATGAACTATTAATAAAGTATCGATAAACAAACACGACGGCGTGGCGAGACGACAGGATATTTCCAAAATTGCTTCACTATGAATTCAACACTTGATCAGAGGGAAGCTTTGAAATGTGAACGGCAGAGCCAGCTCAACTTCCGCCGGCACAACAGCTTCTACAAAGTCATCTCCGAACCTTTACATCTCTGAACCTTTACATATATGAACCTGTACATCTCTGAACCTTTACATCTCTGAACCTTTACATCTCTGAACCTTTACATCTATGAACCTTTACATCTATTAACCTTTACATCTATTAACCTTTACATCTATGAACCTTTACATCTCCGAACCTTTACATCTCTGAACCTTTACATCTATGAACCTTTACATCTATGAACCTTTACATCTATTAACCTTTACATCTATGAACCTTTACATCTCCGAACCTTTACATCTCTGAACCTTTACATCTATGAACCTTTACATCTATTAACCTTTACATCAATGAACCTTTACATCTCCGAACCTTTACATATCCGAACCTTTACATCTATGAACCTTTACATCTCCGAACCTTTACATATCCGAACCTTTACATCTATGAACCTTTACATATCCGAACCTTTACACCTCTGAACCTTTACATATCCGAACCTTTACATCTATGAACCTTTACATCTATGGACCTTTACATCTATAAACCTTTACATATCCGAACCTTTACATCTATGAACCTTTACATATCCGAACCTTTACATCTATGAACCTTTACATCTCCGAACCTTTACATCTCTTAACCTTTACATCTCTTAACCTTTACATCTCTGAACCTTTACATCTCTGAACCTTTACATCTCTTAACCTTTACATCTCCGAACATTTACATCTATGAACCTTTACATCTATGAACCTTTACATCTCCGAACATTTACATCTATGAACCTTTACATCTATGAACCTTTACTTCTATGAACCTTTACATCTATGAACCTTTACATCTCCGAACCTTTACATCTCTGAACCTTTACATATCCGAACCTTTACATATCCGAACCTTTACATATCCGAAACTTTACACCTCTGAACCTTTACATCTCCGAACCTTTACATCTCTTAACCTTTACATCTCCGAACCTTTACATCTATGAACCTTTACATCTATGAACCTTTACATCTATGAACCTTTACATATATAAACCTTTACATATCCGAACCTTTACATCTATGAACCTTTACACCTCTGAACCTTTACATCTCCGAACCTTTACAACTATGAACCTTTACATCTCCGAACCTTTACATCTCTGAACCGTTACATCTATGAACCTTTACATCTATGAACCTTTACATATCCGAACCTTTACATCTATGAACCTTTACATCTATGAACCTTTACATCTATGAACCTTTACTTCTATGAACCTTTACATCTATGAACCTTTACATCTATGAACCTTTACATCTCCGAACCTTTACATCTCCGAACCTTTACATCTCCGAACCTTTACATCTATGAACCTTTACATCTATGAACCTTTACATCTATGAACCTTTACATCTCCGAACCTTTACATCTATGAACCTTTACATCTCCGAACCTTTACATCTCTGAACCTTTACATCTCTGAACCTTTACATCTCCGAACCTTTACATCTATGAACCTTTACATCTACGAACCTTTACATCTCCGAACCTTTACATCTATGAACCTTTACATCTATGAACCTTTACATCTCCGAACCTTTACATCTATGAACCTTTACATCTCCGAACCTTTACATCTATGAACCTTTACATCTCCGAACCTTTACATCTATGAACCTTTACATCTCCGAACCTTTACATCTCCGAACCTTTACATCTATGAACCTTTACATCTATGAACCTTTACATCTCCGAACCATTACATCTATGAACCTTTACATCTCCGAACCTTTACATCTATGAACCTTTACATCTCTGAACCTTTACATCTCCGAACCTTTACATCTCCGAACCTTTACATCTATGAACCTTTACATCTCTGAACCTTTACATCTCCGAACCTTTACATCTCTGAACCTTTACATCTCTGAACCTTTACATCTCCGAACCTTTACATCTATGAAAATTTACATCTCCGAACCTTTACATCTATGAACCTTTACATCTCCGAACCTTTACATCTATGAACCTTTACATCTCTGAACCTTTACATCTCTAAACCTTTACATCTATGAACCTTTACATCTCCGAACCTTTACATCTCTGAACCTTTACATCTCCGAACCTTTACATCTATGAACCTTTACATCTATGAACCTTTACATCTCTAAACCTTTACATCTATGAACCTTTACATCTCCGAACCTTTACATCTATGAACCTTTACATCTCCGAACCTTTACATCTCTGAACCTTTACATCTCCGAACCTTTACATCTCTGAACCTTTACATCTATGAACCTTTACATCTATGAACCTTTATATCTATGAACCTTTACATATATGAACCTTTACATCTATGAACCTTTACATATCCGAACCTTTACATCTATGAACCTTTACATCTCTGAACCTTTACTTCTATGAACCTTTACATCTATGAACCTTTACATCTCTAAAACTTTACATCTATGAACCTTACATCTCCGAACCTTTACATATCCGAACCTTTACACCTCTGAACCTTTACATCTCCGAACCTTTACATCTCCGAACCTTTACATCTCTTAACCTTTACATCTATGAACCTTTACATCTCCGAACCTTTACATATCCGAACCTTTACATCTATGAACCTTTACATCTCCGAACCTTTACAACTATGAACCTTTACATCTCCGAACCTTTACATCTCTGAACCTTTACATCTATGAACATTTACATCTATGAACCGTTACATATCCGAACCTTTACATCTATGAACCTTTACATCTCCGAACCTTTACATATCCGAACCTTTACATCTCCGAACCTTTACATCTATGAACCTTTACATCTCTGAACCTTTACTTCTATGAACCTGTACATCTATGAACCTTTACATCTATGAACCTTTACATCTATGAACCTTTACATCTCCGAACCTTTACATCTATGAACCTTTACATCTCTGAACCTTTACATCTCCGAACCTTTACATCTATGAACCTTTACATCTACGAACCTTTACATCTCCGAACCTTTACATCTATGAACCTTTACATCTCTGAACCTTTACATCTCCGAACCTTTACATCTATGAACCTTTACATCTCCGAACCTTTACATCTATGAACCTTTACATCTCCGAACCTTTACATCTATGAACCTTTACATCTCCGAACCTTTACATCTCCGAACCTTTACATCTATGAACCTTTACATCTATGAACCTTTACATCTCCGAACCATTACATCTATGAACCTTTACATCTCCGAACCTTTACATCTATGAACCTTTACATCTCTGAACCTTTACATCTCCGAACCTTTACATCTCCGAACCTTTACATCTATGAACCTTTACATCTCTGAACCTTTACATCTCCGAACCTTTACATCTCTGAACCTTTACATCTCTGAACCTTTACATCTCCGAACCTTTACATCTATGAAAATTTACATCTCCGAACCTTTACATCTATGAACCTTTACATCTCCGAACCTTTACATCTATGAACCTTTACATCTCTGAACCTTTACATCTTTAAACCTTTACATCTATGAACCTTTACATCTCCGAACCTTTACATCTCTGAACCTTTACATCTCCGAACCTTTACATCTATGAACCTTTACATCTATGAACCTTTACATCTCTAAACCTTTACATCTATGAACCTTTACATCTCCGAACCTTTACATCTATGAACCTTTACATCTCCGAACCTTTACATCTCTGAACCTTTACATCTCCGAACCTTTACATCTCTGAACCTTTACATCTATGAACCTTTACATCTATGAACCTTTATATCTATGAACCTTTACATCTCCGAACCTTTACATCTCTGAACCTTTACATCTCCGAACCTTTACATCTCTGAACCTTTACATCTATGAACCTTTACATCTATGAACCTTTATATCTATGAACCTTTACATATATGAACCTTTACATCTATGAACCTTTACATATCAGAACCTTTACATCTATGAACCTTTACATCTCTGAACCTTTACTTCTATGAACCTTTACATCTATGAACCTTTACATCTCTGAACCTTTACATCTATGAACCTTACATCTCCGAACCTTTACATATCCGAACCTTTACACCTCTGAACCTTTACATCTCCGAACCTTTACATCTCCGAACCTTTACATCTCTTAACCTTTACATCTATGAACCTTTACATCTCCGAACCTTTACATCTATGAACCTTTACATCTATGAACCTTAACATCTCTAAACCTTTACATCTATGAACCTTTACATCTCCGAACCTTTACATGTCTGAACCTTTACATCTCCGAACCTTTACATCTATGAACCTTTACTTCTCTGAACCTTTACATCTCCGAACCTTTACATCTCCGAACCTTTACATCTCCGAACCTTTACATCTATGAACCTTTACATCTATGAACCTTTACATCTCCGAACCTTTACATCTATGAACCTTTACATCTCCGAACCTTTACATCTATGAACCTTTACATCTCCGAACCTTTACATCTCTGAACCTTTACATCTCTGAACCTTTACATCTCCGAACCTTTACATCTATGAACCTTTACATCTCCGAACCTTTTCATCTATGAACCTTTACATCTCTGAACCCTGAACCTTTACATCTCCGAACCTTTACATCTATGAACCTTTACATCTCTTAACCTTTACATCTCTGGACCTTTACATCTCTGAACCTTTACATCTCCGAACCTTTACATATATGAACCTTTACATCTATGAACCTTTACATATATGAACCTTTACATCTATGAAACTTTACATCTCTGAACTTTTACATCTCTGAACCTTTACATCTATGAACCTTTACATCTCTGAACCTTTACATCTCTGAACCTTTACATCTCCGAACCTTTACATCTCCGAACCTTTACATCTATGAACCTCTACATCTCCGAAACTTTACATCTATGAACCTTTACATCTCTTAACCTTTACATCTCTGAACCTTTACATCTCTGAACCTTTACACCTCCGAACCTTTACATATATGAACCTTTACATCTATGAACCTTTACATCCCTGAACCTTTACATCTATGAACCTTTACATCTCCGAACATTTACATCTCTGAACCTTTACATCTCTGAACCTTTACATCTATGAACCTTTACATCTATGAACCTTCACATCTATGAACCTTTACATCTCCGAACCTTTACATCTTTGAACCTTTACATATCCGAACCTTTACATCTCCGAACCTTTACATCTATGAACCTTTACATCTATGAACCTTTACATCTCCGAACCTTTACATCTCCGAACCTTTACATCTCTGAACCTTTACATCTCCGAACCTTTACATCTATGAACCTTTACATCTCTGAACCTTTACATCTCCGAACCTTTACATCTCTTAACCTTTACATCTCCGAACCTTTACATCTCTGAACCTTTACATCTATGAACCTTTACATCTCCGAACCTTTACATCTATGAACCTTTACATCTATGAACCTTTACATCTCCGAACCTTTACATCTATGAACCTTTACATCCCCGAACCTTTACATCTCTGAACCTTTACATCTATGAACCTTTACATCTATGAACCTTTACATCTATGAACCTATACATCTATGAACCTTTACATCCCCGAACCTTTACATCTCTGAACCTTTACATCTATGAACCTTTACATCTATGAACCTTTACATCTATGAACCTTTACATCTCCGAACCTTTACATCTATGAACCTTTACATCTATGAACCTTTACATCTCCGAACCTTTACATCTATGAACCTTTACATCCCCGAACCTTTACATCTCTGAACCTTTACATCTATGAACCTTTACATCTATGAACCTTTACATCTATGAACCTATACATCTATGAACCTTTACATCCCCGAACCTTTACATCTATGAACCTTTACATCTATGAACCTTTACATCTCCGAACCTTTACATCTCTGAACCTTTACATCTCCGAACCTTTACATCTATGAACCTTTACATCTATGAACCTTTACATCTCTAAACCTTTACATCTATGAACCTTTACATCTCTGAACCTTTACATCTATAAAACTTTACATCTATGAACCTTTACATCTATGAACCTTTACATCTATGAACCTTTACATCTATGAACCTTTACATCTCTGAACCTTTACTTCTATGAACCTTTACATCTATGAACCTTTACATCTATGAACCTTTACATCTATGAACCTTACATCTCCGAACCTTTACATATCCGAACCTTTACATATCCGAACCTTTACACCTCTGAACCTTTACATCTCCGAACCTTTACATCTCTTAACCTTTACATCTATGAACCTTTACATCTCCGAACCTTTACATCTATGAACCTTTACATCTATGAACCTTTACATCTATGAACCTTTACATCTCCGAACCTTTACATCTCCGAACCTTTACATCTCTGAACCTTTACATCTATGAACCTTTACATCTCTAAACCTTTACATCTATGAACCTTTACATCTATGAACCTTTACATCTCCGAACCTTTACATCTCTGAACCTTTACATCTATGAACCTTTACATCTATGAACCTTTACATCTATGAACCTTTACATCTCTGAACCTTTACATCTCCGAACCTTTACATTTCCGAACCTTTACATCTCCGAACCTTTACATCTATGAACCTTTACATCTATGAACCTTTACATCTCCGAACCTTTACATCTATGAAACTTTACATCTCCGAACCTTTACATCTCTGAACCTTTACATCTCTGAACCTTTACATCTCCGAACCTTTACATCTATGAACCTTTACATCTCCGAACCTTAACATCTATGAACCTTTACATCTCCGAACCTTTACATCTATGAACCTTTACATCTATGAACCTTTACATCTCCGAACCTTTACATCTCCGAACCTTTACATCTCCGAACCTTTACATCTATGAACCTTTACATCTCCGAACCTTTACATCTATGAACCTTTACATCTCTGAACCTTTACATCTCCGAACCTTTACATCTCCGAACCTTTACATCTCCGAACCTTTACATCTATGAACCTTTACATCTATGAACCTTTACATCTCCGAACATTTACATCTGTGAACCTTTACATCTCCGAACCTTTACATCTCTGAACCTTTACATCTATGAACCTTTACATCTCCGAACCTTTACATCTATGAACCTTTACATCTCCGAACCTTTACATCAATGAACCTTTACATCTCTGAACCTTTACATCTCCGAACCTTTACATCTCTGAACCTTTACATCTCCGAACCTTTACATCTATGAACCTTTACATCTCTTAACCTTTACATCTCTGGACCTTTACATCTCTGAACCTTTACATCTCCGAACCTTTACATCTCCGAACCTTTACATCTATGAACCTTTACATCTATGAACCTTTACATCTATGAACCTTTACATCTCTGAACCTTTACATCTATGAACCTTTACATCTATGAACATTTACATCTCTGAACCTTTACATCTCATAACCTTTACATCTCCGAACCTTTACATCTCTGAACCTTTACATCTCCGAACCTTTACATCTATGAACCTTTACATCTCTTAACCTTTACATCTCTGAACCTTTACATCTTTGAACCTTTACATCTCCGAACCTTTACATCTCCGAACCTTTACATCTCTGAACCTTTACATCTATGAACCTTTACATCTCCGAACCTTTACATCTATGAACCTTTACATCTCCGAACCTTTACATCTCTGAACCTTTACATCTATGAACCTTTACATCTATGAACCTTTACATCTCTGAACCTTTACATCTATGAACCTTTACATCTCCGAACCTTTACATCTCTGAACCTTTACATCTCTGAAACTTTACATCTATGAACATTTACATCTATGAACCTTCACATCTATGAACCTTTACATCTCCGAACCTTTACATCTTTGAACCTTTACATATCCGAACCTTTACATCTCCGAACCTTTACATCTATGAACCTTTACATCTATGAACCTTTACATCTCTGAACCTTTACATCTCCGAACCTTTACATCTCCGAACCTTTACATCTATGAACCTTTACATCTATGAACCTTTACATCTCCGAACCTTTACATCTATGAACCTTTACATCCCCGAACCTTTACATCTCTGAACCTTTACATCTGTGAACCTTTACATCTCCGAACCTTTACATCTATGAACCTTTACATATATGAACCTTTACTTCTATGAACCTTTACATCTATGAACCTTTACATCTCTGAACCTTTACATCTATGAAACTTTACATCTATGAACCTTTACATCTCTGAACCTTTACATCTCTGAACCTTTACATCTATGAACCTTTACATCTCCGAACCTTTACATCTATGAACCTTTACATCCCCGAACCTTTACATCTCTGAACCTTTACATCTGTGAACCTTTACATCTCCGAACCTTTACATCTATGAACCTTTACATATATGAACCTTTACTTCTATGAACCTTTACATCTATGAACCATTACATCTATGAACCTTTACATCTATGAACCTTACATCTATGAACCTTTACATCTCCGAACCTTTACATCTATGAACCTTTACATCCCCGAACCTTTACATCTCCGAACCTTACCATCTATGAACCTTTACATCTCTGAACCTTAACATCTCTGAAACTTTACATATATGAACCTTTACTTCTATGAACCTTTACATCTATGAACCTTTACATCTATGAACCTTTACATCTCTGAACCTTTACATTTATGAACCTTTACATCTCCGAACCTTTACATCTATGAACCTTTACATCTCTGAACCTTAACATCTCTGAAACTTTACATATATGAACCTTTACATCTCCGAACCTTTACATCCCTGAATCTTTACATCCCTGAACCTTTACATCTCCGAACCTTTACATCTCCGAACCTTTACATCTATGAACCTTTACATCTCTGAACCTTTACATCTCTGAACCTTTACATCCATGAACCTTTACATCTCCGAACCTTTACATCTATGAACCTTTACATCTCTGAACCTTTACATCTATGAACCTTACATCTCCGAACCTTTACATCTATGAACCTTTACATCTCTGAACCTAACCTTTACATCTATGAACCTTTACATCTATCAAACCTTTCTCCTTCCAATCTGCGTACCCGTCCAAATCGATGAAAGAGGAAACATTACGTTACGCCATTGTTACACTCTTCTGTTGCGGTGTTGTACAGTCCACTACTAACATAGGAGCTTGAGTGGACGGGTTAACATTGGTCGACTGAGAGCGTTTCTTCTTGAACTGTTACCACGTTTCAATATTCACATGGTAACCGTTTCCACAGAAAGTCTCACATTTATCATTCTCCCCCATGTCACACAGTCACCTGGTTGGCAAAGGTCGGTGTTGATGGACTAAACGGCATATAATATAGGCGGTCATCTCTGACGCCAGATAAACGAAGACGTCCATTTCCATGGTTTCTGTGTCATTTTTGTATGTGCCGAGCAGTTCTTTTGCTTACAGCAATCTGGTTAACAACAACGTCATTTAGACCCATGTCAGGGCCACCCCGACTATCTAATTTATTGGTGTTGATTGTTAGTTACATGTGTCACGTTTGCTGCTTGATAATGAATAATGTGACATACTGAGATTTGCATAACCAGTCTTCTGATACAGATTCCGTGCATGTATATTTCAAGAGTTGGAATGTGCATGCAAGTCGTGGAACGATTATTCACACGGATTAACATATTGTATAAAATACAGCCAAAATTGTTGTGTAGGGGTAACTACCATTATAATCATGGGTATGTTTCACCGAATATTCGTGCTACATATCCACCAAGACCTTAAGGAATGAATGGTGCGTTTGCGAGAATGTTTTTATTGTGTATCGAATCATAGTTCTAGGTTTGGATCCAACGATTATAAAAGCAGCGTTTCTTTTGCTCGTGACTTTATATCTCACATCTCACCAAATGATGGTTTTATATACGTAGCGTATGTTCACAATAAGAAGTCATTATCAAGAAAATCAGTTTTTCCTATGTTGAAGTAAGTATATGCTTTAAACAATTTAAACACCTTTAAAGTATATTAAAGAACTCAATAAACAGTAGGGGTCCATGGTGTAGCAGAACATCCTTGTGTGGAAGATGGTTGATGGTGATTGGCTGAATGTTGACCAATCACAACACATCTATTTATGTCCGTCTCCATTACCTTAAATAAGCCGTCGTCTTGTCCACAGATACTCGTTATCATAATTAGACGTAATGTAAGTAAAAGTAAGTAAACATAATTGATACCTTTGATGTTAAATCAGAAGCCTCACGCTGACACAGACGGCCCCGAAAAATACCAACATGTATCAAATCGATTTAGACAATCAATAGGAAATTATTTCCTTAACAAACAACCTTATATACACTTGGAAATTGATTAAGCAACACCCACTTTTTAAACAGTAAAATCGTGCCAATTTGACAGAAGACTATTTGTCATGAAAACTGTTAGTGATTTCAGGTAGGACAATCATTTAGCAGTGTTGAAACGAAAGGTTGCTCAATGAATGGTTCACTGTCATTTGGATCATTTGGCTGTCATTTGGCTGTTACAATAATTTGGTATTTTGATATCAAAATCCAAGTTCCATTATGCAATGAAATGAAAGACAATATTTGTTGCTGTAATGTGAATAGTGAAGTGATTCCACTTTACTAACTGACTTTTTGACAAAAGTCACTCGTTAGAGCAGTATGCACCTTCAAACTCACAAAATCATGAAACTGTCAATTTAAATAAACTTGTCTTAGTGAACAAGTACGGCCACTACTTACGGTGTTGCATTATCTATTTTAAGCGAGAAGAAACGTTTAATAAACGGATTGAACTCAAATAATGTAAAATTTATTCACAGATCATATGGTTGTAGACATTTTCTCAATTGTCGTAAAAAAAAAGACTGGAGGTTTAATGTCTTTTTATGGGTATATTGTTTTTTCACCTGTCCGTCTGTCTGTGTGTTTGTTCACAAAAACTTTAACCTTGGCCGTAACTTTGGATTGCTCAGAGCTAGGGCGTTCATACTTGGCATGTGCATACCCTGTGATGAGGCCTTTCAGATGAGGTCATCATATTTGACCTTGGCATTGCAGCAGTGGACATCTTCAGAAAACTTTAACCTTGGCCATAACTTTAGATTGCTCAGAGCTAGGGCGTTCATACTTGGCATGTGCATACCTTGTGATGAGAGCTTTCAGATGAGATAGTCATATTTGACCTTGTGACCTTGACCTTGCAGCAGTGGACATCTTCAGAAAATTTTAATCGTGGCCATAACTTTGGATTGCTCAGAGCTAGGTCTTTCATACTTGGCATGTGCATACCTTGTGAAGAGACCTTTCAGATGAGGTCATCATATTTGACCTTGTGACCATGACCTTGCCGCAGTGGACATCTTCAGAAAATTTTAACCTCACCCATAACTTTGGATTGCTCAGAGCTAGGGCTTTCATACTTGGCATGTGCATACCTTGTGATGAGACCTTTCACATGAAGTAATCATATTTTACCTTGTGACCTTGACCTTGCAGCAGTGGACATCTTCAGAAAACTTTAACCTTGACCATAACTTTGGTATATCCGGGGGCATCCGTGTTTAACAAACACATCTTGTTGCTTCTTATCATGCATTATGAAATATGTTTTGGTGTGTGAATGTCAACTTGATATTAAAAAAAGAAATGTTGCTTACAATAAATCAATCCTAAAGTTTGAAATGTTGTTTCTCTTCTAGGACAATAGTTATTTTAGGTAAAATTCAGTACCTTCACATGTTTAGCTCATCAGGCCTGAAAAGCCCGATGGGCTTATGGCATGGCTTGTAGTGCGGCGTCCGTCCATCCGTCCATCCGTCTGTCCGTAAACTTGTCGCTTTTTCGACTTCTTCTCCAGAACAATTGACTCCACAGAGCTGAAATTTTATGTGCAGACTCCTTGGCCAATGGGGATTCTCAATTGTAGATTTCGTGACCCAAAGACCAAAAATGGGGTCACAGGGGTCACATCCTTAAAAACCTATTGTCATCTTCTTCTCCAGTTCCAAAAGGTCTAGAGAACTGAAAAGGTGTGTGCAGACTCCTTGACCAATGGAGATTCTAAATTGTAGATTTCATGACCCCGTGACTCCAAAAGGCGTCACAGGGGTCACGTCCTTAAAAACCTATTTTCATCTTCTTCTCCAGTTGCAAAAGGTCTAGAGAGCTGAAAAGTTGCGTACATACTCTTTGACTAATGGGGATTCCAAATTGTAGATTTCGTGACCCCATGACCCAAATGGCGTCACAGGGGTCACATCCTTATAAACCTATTTTCATCTTATTCTCCAGCTCAAAAAGGTCTTGAGAGCTGAAAACTTGTGTGCAGACTCCTTGGCCAATGGGGATTCAAAATTGTATATTTTGTGACCCTGTGACCCCAATCTAGGTCACGGGTCATGACCCCAAAACCTATTTTCATCTTTATCTCAAGTATGTAAAGCTCTAGAAAGGTGAAATGTTGTGTAGAGACTCTTTGGTCAATGGTGATTCTTAATTGTAGGATTGGTGACTCTGTGACTCCAAATGTGGGTCACAGGGGTCATGATCTAAAAACCTATTTTTTGCTTCTTAACAATGTATTACTTGAGATAACTTAGATATTCAACCTTAGATAATAAATCAATGAAACCTGATGAGCTACACAGCCCATGGCTCTATTTTTGCATGTTGGATTATTTCAGGGAACGAGTCGCTAAATAACCAACTGTTATGTCTGGGGTGATACAATTATTAAATTTATCCTAACAATCCCAGAGCACCTCATTTCACTTTAAAACAAGGATGTTGCTTAATTAATTTCCAAGTGTATATAAAGGACGCAATATTTTTACAAATGTTATATTAGGAGATTTGTGATTACAGTATTGAAGTTATTAGATTAAGATCATTCTAAATCTATAAACTGTTTCTTGATAATACAAACAACTGATACAACATTCATCACATACATGTTCATCATACAACTTTCATTAGAGAGATTATTACTCAAAGAAGTGTCATGGCTTTTACGAAACAAGTGTGAACTTTTTTATTACCCGAGCGAGAGCGAGGGTTATACCCAATTTCTACAAGTTTTATAATGTCCTATGGCACATTTTCGAGTGTAATAGTTTATTTATTACCCATTCTATTATTTATTCGCGTAACAATAGCCAGGAAAGGCCAAATTCTCTTGCGACGGTGTGCTATAGTGACATCACGAACAATTGTTTTCTGACGTTACAGACGTCGAAATGCGGGAAGTCAATGGTTGCTTGGCAAACGTGATGTGCTAATATCAATAATATCAACTCGGTTATTTTCAACCATATGGGTAATAAGGAGTTAAGGAAGTGTGTCGTATTGCTTTTAAGAAACTATTGTGATTTTGTGTATTGTTAGAGTTAGATCGAGAGTTATATACAATTGTGTACGAATTTCAAATGGCAGACCTTTTCACTGTTTTTTTCCCCTGTTTGTATCGCGTAAACACGTACTTCTACACTCAAGGGCAATAGCAATAAAATCGTTCAATTCATAAATCGTTTAATATCATAAGCATATATGCTTAATTCTCATGCCATCACATTATAGAAAGACAGTCTAAGCGAAAAATAGCAAATCTTATGACGTCATCTTACAGATTTTTTCAGTATTCAATTAAACCCTGTTTAGACACCTTTTTATCATTACGATGCGTATGTTTCTGACTCTAAAATGTGATTTTGAAAACGTCTAAGTGTTGCTCAATCGGTGACAACTTTGACAGATAAGCAATCACAACAAACTTTTTAACTTTTCACGTCAATGCCGACGTTGGCGCAGTCGTAAGACATTGGCTGTGTATCGAAGTTGTCACTGCCTGACCATAGAGCAGTCGAATGGCTCAGATTTCATTTGTCAAAGGTGCATACGTATATACTGAAACTCCGACCTGCGGTATTTGTCGTCCATGGCGTCATTTACAAATGACCTTGGCGGTAGTCTGACAAAAGCGGCTATCGGCTTCTCTGCGTCAAAGAGACCATTCTTATTTATGTTCTAGTCAAATATTCCTCAGACGCAATATGAATTATGAAAACATATTGCTAATGGAAACGGCGATTCTTGTAATGTTAGCTGCCATATCCCCTGAACAGTTATTTGAACTCCTCAGTGTCACGTCACTTTGCATTAGAAGCAATATTCAAACATTCATTTATGTCCAGTTAAAAACCACATTTTCAAGGTTTGACTCTGTAGATACGACGTTTATTTTATAAATCCATATTAGAAAATCACGGGCAAAACATACAATGGTTTGATAAACTTCGTCATAATGCGGATCCAAACCTAGAACCATGATTCGATTAGATATAAAAAACATTCTCACGAACGCAAACATTATTTCTAAAGGGTGATTGCAGGTCTGCAGCACGATGTTTTGGTGAAATATTGTTTTTCCGCCTTTTCCATTAAGATGCATTCGGAAGAATCCGTGCGAGAATCAAGTATCAATTGTGCACAGAAACCTTCCTAAGCATAGCATCGATAAGATTTCAACAAAAGGTATGCCACGTATGCCACTCGAATGATGAATAAACTTTTAACAAGAATAATCATTAATCATTTTATAAAATCTAGCATTTAACTGAGGGGGAATTCTGAAGCCGTAAAACTCTCATAAGTCAGGGTTAAAAAAGGGCACTTGCAAACCTTATTTTAGTCAATGCGGTTAATGGGATCGTACGATCTTGCTGCAATTACTGTCAAACTCGTCCGAAAAGACCATATATCAATTGTTAAATACTTTGCATAAATCAAAACGACAAATCTCTTTTTAGACAAAGATGTCACGTAACATGTTGAACGGGACATTAAAAGTACATTAGATCCCGCCAGTGCAACTTCTATGCAATTCTGGGCGCGCTTCCTTGTTTTCAAAAGCCAATGACAGAGTGTGTTGTCTCGAATCACACAGCATATATGTCTGACTTCCTCCTTCGGTTGTCACCTGTGCCTTCGTTGTCTGTCAATGCTTTTAGAACAAGAGATGAGCTTTTGTTCGCTCGCCCTGTTTACATAAATGTACGCGTGGCATGTTAAAGGGGATGTAGCACGTTATCTAAAAGAAATACAGCGATCTGACATAATTGTAAAGAACTGTTACCAACTGCAAAACAATCCTCCTCAATCAATTATAGAGTTCTAAAACGAATGCTTATGGTTATGTTCATTATTTGCCACCCTCGAATTATTAAATGGCCGCTAACAGTTTTCGTTTTTTACGTGACATCGTTTTCTACGACTACGCATACTCATGTCATGCAATGGGCAGTTTTACCCTCTAACGTATACTGGTTAAAGTTAGTATAATAAATGGTAAATTTGATCATATAAAAAGCCAAATAAGTGCTACAGTAGCTTTATGGGATCGTACTAAGGTCAAGCTTAGTGCTATTTTTGGTTTTAGCAACGAATACCTAGCTCCCGTTTTAAGGTTACCATAACTCTCTAATTGAGCCTAAGGGCAATGTTAAAGGAGCTGTAGCACGCCTTTCTTATTGAAATAAAGTCATCTCACGATCATGTACATAAGTGTTGCTAGATAATACTCATCAATCAATAAAAAGAGTTCTAAAACGAATGTACATGGTTCGGTTAAGCCATGCGAGTCCATTTCCCTTTGAGTGGTAACATTAAATTGGCCGCTTGAAGTGAGTTCAAGTGATATGACTGATGTAGCGATACCTTAACACTCAGAGTAGACTTTTAAATATGGAACCATGATGGAATGGTCAACCATCTGGCTGTCGGAACTCTCAAATTCGCATGAGACCTACAAATCTACACTCCACACCACGGGCGATTCATACTTCTCTCCATATTCTTCAAATACGGATAACCGTTGTCAATGGATACGGCTTAACGGGTTGTGTTATTAGATATTTTAACATGTAACGTAAAACAAATTGTATAAAATGTAATCATAAATAATCATGTTTGTTGTAAATTTATACAAATGTTAAATAAATGTTAGGAAACAGTGACAATCTTGCATTGTAATATGTGTTATGTTGACTTCATTTATTGCAATTACAGAAATTACTAAACTTTACTAATTTTGATCGTTTTTTATCGTCTACAGCTGCATCCAAAAGTTCGTTCACCTCCTTGTGTATTTTAGTGCAAATATCATGTTATTTGGGATGTCGCATCGTATCAAAGCGAAAACTAGACGATCATTTTGCAATGCCTACTAAGTAGACAGTTGATTTTACATATTACAGTTTAAATTTAAACCCAATAATATACAGTAGAAGTTTTGGCATCTCTAAGAGATGACAAGGGGTTATCTTGTCACAACTACAGGTTGTTGCTTCATCTGCAGTATATACATGTGCCGAAAGCGATTAAGTAGGTCAAACATTCATCATATATTTCCGCTTAAACTCATTCAATGTATTTGTAGTGATTTTTTTCTCATGTAATCGATATGAAAACTTTATTCGAAAATAACTCAAATTTGAATTTTCGAAATTGCTACTCCTTCTGTCTATTTCATTTTGCTAAAGTTCAAAAGCATGCACCACTGACGTGATTAACGCATGGTTAGTTTGAGAATGGTTATTGTAAACATGGATATAGGCTGGTTCATTGTCAATGTGTGTGATGTCATTTTATTGACGTTAAAATAAAAACGAATTTGCATGATATTTACACTGAGAAATACAGCAGGTGAACAGACTATTACCAATGTGTTACTGTACATGGAGTACACCATCACATGGAGTACACTATCACATGTAGTACACTATCACATGTAGTACACTATCACATGGAGTACACTATCACATGTAGTACACTATCACATGGAGTACACTATCACATGGAGTACACTTTCACATGGAATACACTATCACATAGAGTACATTATCACATGGAGTACACTACCACATGGAGTACACTATCACATGGAGTACACTTTCACATGGAGTACACTATCACATGGAGTACACTATCACATGAAGTGAACTATCACATGGAGTACACTACCACATGAAGTACACTATCACATGTAGTACATTATCACATGAAGTGAACTATCACATGGAGTACACTATCACATGGAGTACACTATCACATGGAGTACACTTTCACATGGAGTACACTACCACATTGAGTACACTATCACATGGAGTACACTATCCAATGGAGTACACTATCACATGGAGTACACTATCACATGAAGTACACTATCACATGAAGTGAACTATCACATGGAGTACACTATCACATGGAGTACACTATCACATGGAGTACACTATCACATGGAGTACACCATCACATTGAGTACACTATCACATGGAGTACACTATCACATTGAGTACACTATCACATGGAGTACACTATCACATGGAGTACACTATCACATGGAGTACACTATCCAATGGAGTACACTATCACATGGAGTACACTATCACAAAGAGTACACTATCACATGAAGTGAACTATCACATGGAGTATACTATCACATGGAGTACACTATCACATGTAGTACACTATCATATGAAGTGAACTATCACATGGAGTATACTATCACATGGAGTACACTATCACATGTAGTACACTATCACATGTAGTACATTATCACATGAAGTGAACTATCACATGGAGTACACTATCACATAGAGTACTATCATATGAAGTGAACTTTCACATGGAGTACACTATCAGATGGAGTACACTACCACATGGAGTACACTATCACATGGAGTACACTATCACATGGAGTACACTATCACATGGAGTACACTACCACATGGAGTACACTATCACGTGGAGTACACTTTCATATGAAGTGAACTATCACATGGAGTATACTATCACATGGAGTAAACTATCACATGTAGTTCTCTATCACATGTAGTACATTATCACATGAAGTGAACTATCACATGGAGTACACTTTCACATAGAGTACTATCATATGAAGTGAACTTTCACATGGAGTACACTATCACATGGAGTACACTACCACATGGAGTACACTATCACATGGAGTACACTATCCAATGGAGTACACTATCACATGGAGTACACTATCACATGGAGTACACTACCACATGGAGTACACTATCACATGGAGTACACTACCACATGGAGTACACTATCACATGGAGTACACTATCACATGGAGTACACTATCACATGGAGTACACTATCACATGGAGTACACTATCCAATGGAGTACACTATCACATGGAGTACACTATCACATAGAGTACACTATCACATGAAGTGAACTATCACATGGAGTATACTATCACATGGAGTACACTATCACATGTAGTACACTATCATATGAAGTGAACTATCACATGGAGTATACTATCACATGGAGTACACTATCACATGTAGTACACTATCACATGTAGTACATTATCACATGAAGTGAACTATCACATGGAGTACACTATCACATAGAGTACTATCATATGAAGTGAACTTTCACATGGAGTACACTATCACATGGAGTACACTACCACATGGAGTACACTACCACATGGAGTACACTATCACATGGAGTACACTATCCAATGGAGTACACTATCACATGGAGTACACTATCACATGGAGTACACTACCACATGGAGTACACTATCACATGGAGTACACTACCACATGGAGTACACTATCACATGGAGTACACTATCACATGGAGTACACTACCACATGGAGTACACTACCACATGAAGTACACTATCACATGTAGTACATTATCACATGAAGTGAACTATCACATGGAGTACACTATCACATGGAGTACACTATCACATGGAGTACACTATCACATGGAGTACACTATCACATGAAGTGAACTATCACATGGAGTACACTACCACATGAAGTACACTATCACATGTAGTACATTATCACATGAAGTGAACTATCACATGGATTACACTATTACATGGAGTACACTTTCACATGGAGTACACTACCACATGGAGTACACTATCACATGGAGTACACTATCACATGGAGTACACTATCACATGGATTACACTATCACATCGAGTACACTATCACATGGAGTACACTATCACATGGAGTACACCATCACATTGAGTACACTATCACATGGAGTACACTATCACATGGAGTACACTATCACATGGAGTACACTATCACACGTACTCCATGTGATAGTGTACAGGATTTGTCGCATAGTTTTTAAAATAATGATCCGATTAGGGATATCATTTAGCTTTTCCTACCATAGTCATTGACTGTCAAATAAAAATAGTTTTTGATGCGAAATATGACTTTGAATGAGCTTCGGGTGGTTTCCTCGTTACATCCCTTTCCTTTCATATAGTAATAGGGTAGGGTCTATATAGGCATAAGTCTTTCAAACGCTGTTTCTAAGCGATACGCGCCGCTGTGGTGCAAGTGTCGACATCAAAGAGTTGTGTTAAATAGGAATGTCCTTATACGTAGTTTTGTAAAGTGTTCAGTTTAGTTTGTAAATTAGCGAAAGAAGATTTCAGACGAGAGCAAACTGTGACGTCACACATTACACACGTCATCACAAGTAAATATATGTGTTTATATGCAAGCTATAGAAGATCATCAATTTTATAATAAAAAAAACTGTTTTTCTTCCATTTATATTAGGCCTTATTTAATATATTTAAATGAATAAATGCTTCATAACGTTATACTAGTTCTATAATCAATAATCTAGTTTTTAATGCTGACAAGTATATTTCTTATATTTATATCATTTATGGTGAAATACAAGTATCAATGATAATAAACCGCGCTGTCAATCATGAGTGACAAAAACCATCAAATATGTTATCATTCAGTAGTTGTTAAAAACAAGTATGCCCTGACGTCATGGAATAACGCTCAAGCGTCATGTTACACTTCAAACGTCACTCTATCTTCCCGCATAAACCTGGGGCCGGATAGCGCAGTTGTTAGCGCGTTCGGCGGGGGTTTGAATCCCGCTAGGGGCACGGCAACTTTATCTGAAGTAGAGAACTGTTCCACACGCTGTAAGGTTTGGGTGCATTGCTACACTGGATTTCAGTGCTGCACCAACCATGGTTCGCTAGTTCCAGCTTGCAGGTTTCACCGCACAGTCACATGCCGTTGTGGGCTTTCTCCCTCCCATAATATTTGCAGCCGTGGTATAAGTGAAGTACTCTTAAAAGGGGCGTTTAACACCAAATCACCAGCATAAACCTGAACGTAAAATAGAAAGATTAAACATACTCCTTGCTCTACTATATACATTTTTCAGCCTCGCTTGCCGAAATACTTATGTGATTTTAGCCTATGTCTTTGTCATATATGCTAATATGTATATGCTAACGAATAGGTTATTTATGAGATACTTTCAGTTCGGTCGCCAATAAGGAATGATCAGAGAGTTTGACATCAAAATAAAGACTGGTTTCATTTTTAATTAGTTTTGGATATATATCTATTAAACTGTCATCTGGCCTAATTAGGAAAACTCCCCAAATTATTTTACATATATACAGTTTTATAACGAAGAAATAATTGAATCCGTTTTTAAAACATTATGTTATAACATGTCAAGTCGCAAAATGGCATTCATGTATGATGTCAGTAAAAAGAGATAAGTTAGTAAACTGAACGCCAAAAGAAATGTTACACCTCTTTGAATTTGAATATCATAAAAAGTTACGTACGTACGTGTTCAGAGGAATTTGCTTTGTTGTGTTGTAACATTCCATCAGTTTAGCGTTTTGTGCTAAAATAGCAGACCTGTTACTTTAATGGTAAATATCGCCAGTTCTTCATGGGTGGGGTCAATTGTCATATTTCCGACCATGCACAAAAAAAAAAAAAAATCATAAAATAATCATTAATTTAATGACAAATTGTATGTGACCAGTATCTGGTATGTCCGCCGTTGGCATTCAAACATGCCTGAACTCTTCGTCTCACAGAAAACGTCAGTCGTCTGATGAAAGCAGGTGGTATCTGCAGCAATAAGTTGTCGACGTGTGTGTGGTTGGTGTCGACGTGTGTGTGGTTGGTGTCGACGTGGGCGGATCCTTCGATCTTTGACTTTGACTGATGAATATCTATCCTCAGGTAATGTATTATATAAGTTATCTGGAAAATATGTACGTATTCAGGTTTTAAAGTTAACTTTAAAAGATCGGAAGTATTTAATGCAACGTTGCACTAAATCCGCATGAACTAAAATATCAGCAATATTAAGAAATTGCACCCAACCCGAAGACCAAAAACGGCAGTCGCTATCGTTAATGTAACAACAATGCTTACACTGAGTATTACAAACCGGTGAAGTTACAGATACTCCTTAATGAAGACTATCCAATCTTTGTTGTCAATTAAAAGAATACAGTATATGCAAGAGCTGAATGAAATTCTACCTCAGCCGTTTTCTACAATCTATATTTCCCATTTTGCATATTAGCGACTCTTTCTATTCGTGATATACCTGAGTGACTTCGGCCGTCTCAACTATTTGATTATTGACTGCAGGTCAATTGTAAATAATAATAGGTAAGAAAGTAAGCTAAAGTGAGTTTATATGTCCTCGTATGACCTAAAATAGTATATTTGAATGCAAAAAGCGTGCACTTGTGCCTTTAAGATATTTGTAATTGAAAATCATACATATGATAAAACCAACTGAGGCGTGTACCTCTTGTGCCCGTTAGTTTATATTATCTTTTATCAATCGTTGATGATTAAACATGTAGATGTATTTTGTATCTTGTTATTTCATTACATAATAATTGTAATAGCATTAATAAAATATTCTTTATCAATCATTCTGAGATTTCCATCTTTATAAGTTCCACTTGTGTTGATCTCCGTCGCTTTTGATTTTTTTTTTATGTTTTATGTTTGAATGTTCAATTTAAGTCCTGTTATTTTGTAACGTTTGTCAAGTGTTTCCGAGACTGCAAAGAGGTTTTGTATTCCAGATCCGTATAACCACAACCGCGTATTATCAGCGTACTGTGTTAGTTTTTATTTAATATCATTAATTCTTATGCAGTTTGCATCCGGATGTTTTATCATTATATCTAATGTCTCAACTACCAGGATAAATAAGTTGGGTGAAAGTGTATCTCCCTGTCTACACCCCCTTTCAATTTGACAAAAAATACATAAACATGTTAATTCTAAATAACTGATGCTGCTTTATTTGGGGTTAAAATTTCCGCCCAGTTCATTTCGTTTGTCCGGAAAGCAGTTGTGCACATGAGCATGAGAAATGATTGATTGATGACATCCAAAGCTTTTTCAAAGTTAAGTAAGAGAAGCAATAATGTTTTGTTGTGCCTTGTCATTTAAAAAATAAAAACATAAAGCATGTTTTTTACTAATATATCTACATGAAATAAATCATTTTTATTTCTGATATTTTATGGGCAATTTTAGTTGATATTTTGTGAAGAAAACGTATATCTGTACGATTGTGTTTCTTACGTCATTTAGATCAATATTTCAAACAGCATACCAAAATATCTTTCTATTCTATAACTTATTGTTTGGATGTTTTACCTAATACCGACCATTTCCACTTTAACTATTAATCATGAAACATAACGTTGTTACCAAATATGCCATAAATGAAATAAATGTTTAGCTTGTTATATCTAACATAATCAAGTAATCAAAGGGCACCATGTTAGATCGGTTAATGTCTGTAAGATTGTGTTTATAGTTATTTGGTTTCTTGGTCAGTCATGCTTGTAGCCGAGTTTGTGAATCACGAACAAATCTTAAACGCAATACAAAGTAAATCAATTGACAAGTGCGCTTTAAAACACATTTCAGAATCACGTGACGACTTTAAGTTCCTCGTGCTCCACGTGCAGCTGGCATGATAAAAGTACTGGAAAAAGCGTGCATCTCGTGGGATGTCAATATCGTAGTTAATGTCACATGTCACTCAGGTTGACGGGTCATGATAAACGAGAGACCCGGACATAGAATGTTGCTATGAAAGACAGACAGCAATCTAAACCAACCAATGAGTGAGTGAGATGCTGCGTTAGCGTTTAGCGCCGCTTTGACCAACCAATGATATATCGTTAACGGAAATTATGCTGATACGGAAGAAATGGTGGTAGCGCTTTTGTCATTTCAATGATTTATAACAAATGTATTTCCTGAATAATTGATATACGTCGCATATTCTTAATTTATAACCTTTGTTTAGAATTCACTATAAAAATCTTACGAAAAAAAGAGTTTTAAAAGACAAGGTTTTGTTTTCTTATTCCCTAGATGGTCTTTCGAATAAATTTACCACCCATGACCTACTTTGCATAATTGATGCATTTCTATAAAATAATGGATACCAATCAAAGAACACAAATATTGTTAGAGATATCCGAAAACCATTACATGAAATAAGAAAATGTGCACATTGTGACGTTTAAAAGGTTTAAATTTATTTTCATTTACAAAGTGTTTTTTTTATTATTATTATTTTGCTTGAATTATCTCGTCTCATGAAATCACCACTTTACAGAATGTTCGGTCAAACTCATCAGCGGTTAAGGATAATCTCCACGATACTCTGCTATGCATGTGGTCATATTAAATTATTCATAATCTTGCCTTTAATTGCTATACCAGTGCTTGAAACACCTTCTTTAATGAAATTAACAATTGATAATTTTTCACGTGTTCTATTTCTGTCAGAGGCGTTTTGTCGATAATACCGTAATAAGATTGGCCTTAAATACAATATGTCCCAATAATTAGAACGTTATCAATAAGATAATATCACAATGGTCCCGTCACAGTTGCACTCGATGACCCCGAGATATTTCTATTAACAAGGAAGCGAATTTTCCTTCTGAGCATTCTTATCAATCAACATTTCAATGTATCATAAATGACATACTTTGAGTTATGTACATGACACGGAAATCAACAAGTTGGTTAAGATTAATTGGAAATTCATATTTATACAAAGTGCATGTACAAAACACGTGTTTATCACTACAAGCTGCCAGCGACTGTGACGTCACCTGACGTTAGCCAATCAGAGTCCGTGCCTTGAGCTAAATTAAAACAGTACAAATCTTGCTGGCTTTTGATTGGTTACACGGAAGACTATGCCTATATGTTTATCCATGCATGTTGTTGTTGCCAGTCACCTTCGCGGTTGGTTTAACACGTGGAATGCAAGTCGTGTAAACATATTTACAGTAGCGGCGTCATATAGGTATAGACGTTAATTAATGACGTATATACCGTATATAGATAAACATACAGACACATTATTTTAGCCTCACCTCATACATAAAAAGGAATAAAACATAAAATCGACATAAAACTACATGAGTCGTGGTACATTGATCACTCCTACACCTTTTAAGCATACAGGTCAGTGGAAAATATCAGCAGTTGTTTGGTTGCCTATAAAGTAAATTTAGTTTCTATGCTAGCAATCCTTACAGGACATTAAGCGTATGTTGTTGGAATCACATTACGTCAAACGTTGTAAATGGTGTAACATTATCAAGATGTATTGACTGTTGCTAAAAGAAATACCGTTTTAAAGTTCATTCATTATAATGCCAATATAAAGGTGAGGGTCATGATTAATTATGGGAAACCGGGCAATGTTTCGAGGCTGGCGCGTCAATTAGTCAAACGTAATTTTTGGAACAGACAATATGTCAGATGTAGGTTGGTAATGTTTAATAGGTCATGTAATTACTGTGCATTTAAGTGGTTCGTGTAATTTCGCTTTCTGCACATTATACTGCCGTCGCTCGATTTTAACTGAAAACAAGTAGTTATCATATATTTGGCGATAGGGTGTGAATATGCTATAGTATCGAGTGAAATTATTTGAACATAAAGCAGCACATGTGTTCTATCGGCACGTATGAAAGTCAAATAAAATATGACAATAATACTTAATGTCAAAATTAATAGATTATAGTGTTTGTTCTTAAAATCAAAGTTCGCTTGTAACAATAAGCTCAAATGACTTTTACGTAGAAATAACGTGCGTCTGGTTCCCTGTAGGAATAAAAAGAAGTAAATAAAACTAATTTTATTGTTCGTATAAAATTATAATAATCGACAGGCAACACATATGCCAACTATGCTGAATAAAGAATAAACGCCGTTTCAAATATCCATATTCATAATATATGTTTAATAGATCGGGTTATTCTGACTCAACAAGGATACAAATAACTTATAAGAACGAAATAACAAAACGTTATAAAATTGTGCCAAATTTAAAATAATCCTGCTATGATTATCGAGGAATCTCAAGTCAAAAGTACTCCGGACCATCTCTCGTCATTGGCTGTTATTCGCATTTCATGTCAAAAGCTTCCTCACGCTATTAATAAACAAGTTATTTCTACGAACATACTATCGATAACTGCGTAGTTACTGGTCACGGAGACGCGCGTGTATTTGTGTCACGCTTGAGGCGATTTGAGACATCTTAAAGAATAGATGCAATGACATATGGTCAAAATCGGATTCATTAAGATGGGATGTCAATTTGACAATTGCTCGATTATAAATTTCTTAAAATCGGTCCGTAAATTACTTATATACACGGCTTTTTTTTTAAAAAAACGCCTAATTTAGCCCCGGCGACCAGAATGAAGGGATGACGTCACTGGAGTAATCTCATTATCAGCGATAGTCATAATTCAACGTAATTCAACGTAATTTCGCAACATTTTGATTGTTAATTTCACTAACAAATCTTCAATAAAACAACTTAAATTTTCCATATATCGAATGTTTAGATATCCAACTAGGTAATTCCGCAGATGACAATTACATAATTATTGCATAAACATGTGTTTTTGGCGATTTAACACACCTCATAAATTCATCTAGCGGCAGTGATAATCATCATTAATTAATTGATGAGGCTCCACGGAGCGGGTCGGTCAGCTAGTCACAGACGACCCGTCGTCTGTGGTTAATCAGTCACGCCTCAATGATTCTTCTCAAAACGTTTAGCGGCTGTAATCGTGGTATTGTTAAAATGGGTAAATTAAAATCGTCTTAATAATCAATTGCAAGTGTATATTGTCTCGAGTTTATGCTCAATTGATTCCGTTATACAATATTCGTAGAGGTAATCATCTGTCATTCTTGAGAAAAATGCATTTCACCAGATCTTTAATACATTTAGAAGTTGTTATTCAAGATAAACATGAATATCATGAAACGTATTCTCTGTTCAACAGTCTACAGGTTGTTTCAGTGTTGTTCCTACTCCTATTCCTATTCCTGTGCCAACAGACTTTCCATTGTGGCAGATACGAACGGAATGAGTGAATAACAACATTAAAAGAATTATCATTTACCTTTCGACAAATGAGTTTATCAACACCCCTGCTAAAAACTCATGCGAACGCATATTATATTTGCTGTAATTTGTGTAAATTTACATATGAGTAATATTGCATACATATGTACATGTGTAAAAGTTGTGCATGCGAACAAATCAATTCACTAATGTAACTTGTGACTGTACTTCTTTACTAAACATGTTTATCGATTACATTAATCGAATCTACTTTCTTCTTCAGCACTATTTCGTTTTATAAACTCTTTAAAATGTGGGGACGTTTCTTTTGCACGTTATATAAATGTATATAGTAGACTCGATAACCCAGGGTATAATTCTGGCATAGTCTTATATCACTCGCCTATCTCGCCTCAGTATGTCATCCAGACCCTAGAGCATCATATTCAATTGACAACCCAACCAGTCTAGAAAAATATAGCAAGTCTAGATTACTCAGCTCTAGAAATAAATTAGAAATTAAGATACCTTTAGGGCCCCATTTGGTTCAATTATTTGAATTGTTTGTAAAATGTTGCTGGTAAGAAAAATATATTTCTGAGACTAAATGTCTCTATCATTTTCTTTTTCATGTAACTTTCATCAAAAGCTACTTCTGTAACCTTGTTGATTTTACTCTTTTATATATATTTTAAATGCTTCTGTGTACCTGTTGTTACAAGTCACTTGAATGAATCATTTATATATGATGAATTAATTTCCAAAATAAAGTTGAAATCAGTGGTAATGGCAGTAGTGTATTATGTTATCCCTACCTTTTCAAGTTATTATTATTCCTACTTTTCCAAAACCATCTTTTTTAAATGAAGATACTTGCCCTATCCTTTTCACGAACACTTTAATCTTAGCAATAACATTTCATAGCTTACATGTATCAATCCTTAGGTGTGCAGACACCTCTCTATAAGTAACATAAAATGTCAAACTTTAACAGTCGGGGCTATTAGTGAGCCACGCTCACTTTTTTGCTTGTTTTGTAAAGGGTTAATTGTTTTTCAGAAACATGAACAGATAATTATTCAAAGTTACTAAATAATGTTTAGTATGCATCTGGAGACATGAGATAACTATATGTTTAAGTCATTTTAATTTTATCACTCGTGACTAAAATATATTTGGTTGCTGTTGTTACATGTTTAGTTTCATTGCCCTCGCCTATCAACAACATGGTGGAATTCATTCCAAGGACCTGACTCCATGCGCCGCCTATCGTTAAAAGATTAGAACACAACCATACTTCAATCATGTGAGTTATATAACAACTATTTTACAGAAACGGATCCTCTTGAGATCCGCTATGTAAGACGAGGATACGCCTTCATCATCGTAGCCGTCAATAACTCTGTTTACTTGTCGTGACACTGTTTCAACGGGTGACGTTACGAATACAACAATGTACTTGAATGTACATAGAATATAAGTACGGCCATTCGTGTTTGTATAGGTATGCCTCGCCCATATCGTTTTCTTCCCACAGAGGCTACTCCCTTCAGATTTTCTACGATATAAATTCTAAAGGAGTAACCTCTTTGGACGAAAACATTCGATGAATAAAGGGTATGCTTTTATTACGTAATGATTACACATTGAATGGCATTTTGTTACACACCCGTGTTTGTATGTATCATAACTGTGGAGTTTACTGTGCACCCAGCTCTTACGCCTTGTATTGTGTGTGCAGCCTATAGCTATAGTTAGTGCTTTGAGATAGTGACATAACGACATTTAACTTCATTCATCTGTGATGTTATCTGGCGAGGATACCACCTCTGAATCGTGATCTGTATGGGCGTCAATTTATATAATACATAGTATACATATTCGCAGTTTAGATTTGAATTTGTTATCTACAAAAATATCTTACAAACTTCAAGTCAGAGATACAATGTCTTTGACAAAAATATAAGATTTGTTTGCGTTGTACGTTTGATATGTTGATAGTTGCTTCATATACGAGAATATCTTGGCTATATTATATTAGAATGTGACAGTCTACGAAAATATTTATCAGTCTAAGAAAACACGATTTTTCTGGATTTCAGATTCTTTATTGTGAGTAGTTGTTATCAAGAAAATATTGTTTCTTATGTAGTTCACTTCTTAATGCCCCCCGCAAATACGTGTATCAGTCTGATTGCATGAACGTCGATTTACAATAGTTCACTACCTAATTATACTATAACGACATCAACCCTTTTCGAACGAAAGAAACCTCTATAGTTAAAACTAACAATTCGTGTAGCTGTAATAGTATACGTCCTTCATTACTAATGGAGGGATACATTGCATCTAGTTTAATTGAATTAGCAGCCATCAAACTAAATTCAAGGCCTGTAGATTTTATATGTCATCACTCGATACCACGTGCATATCAAATAACATTTCGTGGAAGATTAAGTGAAAGATTTAATCATTCAATTATGACAATGACCCGGAACACATATGCATACATACATACTGATGCTTATAACACCAACGGAATGGTGTATATATTTTTATTACCCATATGGTTGAAAATAACCGAGTAGTATTATTTATATGAGCACATGTGCACATATCACGTTTGCCTAGCAACGATTGTTTCACCGCGGCTGCCCGAATTTCGTCGTCTGTGACGTCATAAAACGATTGTTCGTGACGTCACTGTAGCTTGCCGCCGCAAAGAAAGTGGGTCAATGGAATACAATGGGTAATAAAGAAATTATTACACTCGAAAGTGTGCAATATGACTTTTACGAAACTCGTGCAAATTGATGTATAACCCTCGCTCTCGCTCGGGCAATACAAACATTCACACTCGTTTCGTAAAAGTCAAATGACACACTTCCTCGGGTAATAATCTCTATATGTACATTGTATTATTTAAACACACATGGTTCCGTTGTTTGTAAACTAAAAGGCAAAAGAAAGTATAAGTTCGAAAAATCAATGTTCTTAAAAAATGTCGGTAAAAGGTGAAAACAAATTGTTCACAAAGTCATTGTCCGAGTAGAATACGGAGAAAAACACATAGCTGAAGCGGATCCTTCTTCATGGTACCATACCTTACGTGAAAATGGTAATACACGTTTTAAGCCATTAGCTCGAAATGCACGTGCTAAAGTGGAGTATAATTATGCCCATACAATAGGTTAGAAACATAGCTGATGAAAGCATAAAAAAGAAATGCCAAAATTAACAGGAGCGGAGCGAGAGCGAGCTATTGGTATGCACGATTTTAGGGCAACACAGGTCCAGATTGCAAGAAGGTTCGGTTGCACGACATTAACGGTGACCAGACTCCTCCAACGACACCGGCAGACAGGCAGGACCCAGGACAGACCCAGAACCGGAAGACCACGCGTCACAACAACACACGAAGAACACCGAACACGAACCATTCACTTGCGTGACCGATTCGTAACTGCGGCTTCAACGGCGGCAACGGCTCTGGAACGTCGTATCAGTCCACGCCCAGTACTACGGAGACTACATTCTGCAGATATCAGACCTTACCGTCCCTTCAGAGGAATGTTCTTGACCGCTCAACATCGACGTGAGTGACTATACGATGAGCGGGACGAGTTCGTTCAGGGACAGTTTGTTCAGGAACGATGGCAGACAACAAGTTTTTCAAGGTAGAGATAAACGGTTGGCTCCAGTGTGCGTCCAAGAGCATCATCAATTCGGTGGGGGAAGTGTAATGGTCTTGGGTGGCATTTGTGGAGAGCAGAAGACTCCACTAGTGATTGTGCAAGGAAACCTGAATGCTGTGAAGTACCGAGATGGCATTATACGGCCAGTGATGCTTCCATTCCTGCAAAACCAACCACAGGGAACCGTATTCCAACATGATAATGCTAGGCCTCATTCAGCACGATTGACAAGGGACTTCTTGAACCATCGCAATGTTCACGTTCTGCCATGGCCTGCCTGTTCCCCGGACATGAATCCAATAGAACACATTTGGGACAATCTCGACAGACAAATAAGGAACCGTCAGCGACCACCTTTGACGATAAATGAATTTGAAATTGCTCTCAGTGAAGAATGGCAAAGACTTTCACCTAACGTCATCAGATGTCTGACGTCATCGATGAGGAGACGTATCACTGCCTGCATTGATGCACAGGGTGGGCATACACGCTACTGAAACCCGTTCTGTAATGTTTGATAACTGTTTCAATTTCCACGCTCGAAAGCATGCTCAAGGCGTTAAACATCATAACGCTAATAAATGATAATAATAGTCAGGCACATTCGAATGTGTTCAGTTCACACATACAGCAGTAACAAGTCCATGTATAGAATTGCTGCGAAAATGAAAGTCCTTACAAACCATAGAACTGAACAAAAAGATAGGTTTTTAGACTTGGTTTGAATAAATTAATATAAACAGGATTATTTAAATACATTATATTATAATAGCTGTCACAAGTATAACATTTACTTTTTTTAAACTGTTGATCGATAATTATTTACATTGGATGACCATGCCCTAACATATATCGGCATGAAATCTTCTACATAGGCTGATGTATATTTACTTAGATCAAACGTAAACAAATAAGATGAAATGCACTGTGTATATTTTTAATGATATTTTCCCTCTATACTGGACAAAAATGGTTCGCAATGTATCCACATTTTGAATTATGAATAGTGATCAGTGACTTTTTATTCATTGACATACTGATAATATGTCAATCATAAAAAACTTAAATATCCTTAACATAATAATTAGTTTGTATAACTTGCTATAATGTAAGTATACGGGACAGTATATTAAAACTAGTATTAACTAGATGGAATGGGACGTGTATATAACAACCAGTAATTAACTAGATGGAATGGGACGTGTATATAACAACCAGTAATTAACTAGATGGAATGAGACGTGTATATAACAACTAGTAATTAACTAGAGGGAATGAGACGTGTATATAACAACTAGTAATTAACTAGATTGAATGGGACGTGTATATAACAACTAGTAATTAACTAGATGGAATGAGACGTGTATATAACAACTAGTAATTAACTAGATTGAATGAGACGTGTATATAACAACTAGTAATTAACTAGATGGAATGATACGTGTATATAACAACTAGTAATTAACTAGAGGGAATGAGACGTGTATATAACAACTGGTAATTAACTAGATTGAATGGGACGTGTATAAAACAACTAGTAATTAACTAGATGGAATGAGACGTGTATATAACAACTAGTAATTAACTAGATTGAATGAGACGTGTATATAACAACCAGTAATTAACTAGATGGAATGAGACGTGTATATAACAATTAGTAATTAACTAGAGGGAATGAGACGTGTATATAACAACTAGTAATTAACTAGATTGAATGAGACGTGTATATAACAACCAGTAATTAACTAGATGGAATGAGACGTGTATATAACAACTAGTAATTAACTAGAGGGAATGAGACGTGTATATAACAACCAGTAATTAACTAGATGGAATGGGACGTGTATATAACAACCAGTAATTAACTAGAGGGAATGGGACGTGTATATAACAACCAGTAATTAACTAGATGGAATGAGACGTGTATATAACAACCAGTAATTAACTAGATGGAATGGGACGTGTATATAACAACCAGTAATTAACTAGATGGAATGGGACGTGTATATAACAACCAGTAATTAACTAGAGGGAATGGGGCGTGTATATAACAACCAGTAATTAACTAGATGGAATGAGACGTGTATATAACAACCAGTAATTAACTAGATGGAATGAGACGTGTATATAACAACCAGTAATTAACTAGAGGGAATGGGACGTGTATATAACAACCAGTAATTAACTAGAGGGAATGGGACGTGTATATAACAACCAGTAATTAACTAGAGGGAATGAGACGTGTATATAACAACCAGTAATTAACTAGAGGGAATGGGGCGTGTATATAACAACCAGTAATTAACTAGAGGGAATGGGACGTGTATATAACAACCAGTAATTAACTAGAGGGAATGGGACGTGTATATAACAACCAGTAATTAACTAGAGGGAATGGGACGTGTATATAACAACCAGTAATTAACTAGAGGGAATGGGACGTGTATATAACAACCAGTAATTAACTAGATGGAATGAGACGTGTATATAACAACCAGTAATTAACTAGAGGGAATGGGACGTGTATATAACAACCAGTAATTAACGAGAGGGAATGGGGCGTGTATATAACAACCAGTAATTAACTAGAGGGAATGGGACGTGTATATAACAACCAGTAATTAACTAGAGGGAATGAGACGTGTATATAACAACCAGTAATTAACTAGAGGGAATGAGACGTGTATATAACAACCAGTAATTAACTAGAGGGAATGGGACGTGTATATAACAACCAGTAATTAACTAGAGGGAATGGGACGTGTATATAACAACCAGTAATTAACTAGAGGGAATGAGACGTGTATATAACAACCAGAAATTAACTAGAGGGAATGGGGCGTGTATATAACAACCAGTAATTAACTAGAGGGAATGGGACGTGTATATAACAACCAGTAATTAACTAGAGGGAATGGGACGTGTATATAACAACCAGTAATTAACTAGAGGGAATGGGGCGTGTATATAACAACCAGTAATTAACTAGAGGGAATGGGACGTGTATATAACAACCAGTAATTAACTAGAGGGAATGAGACGTGTATATAACAACCAGTAATTAACTAGATGGAATGAGACGTGTATATAACAACCAGTAATTAACTAGATGGAATGGGACGTGTATATAACAACCAGTAATTAACTAGATGGAATGAGACGTGTATATAACAACCAGTAATTAACTAGATGGAATGAGACGTGTATATAACAACCAGTAATTAACTAAAGGGAATGGGACGTGTATATAACAACCAGTAATTAACTAGAGGGAATGGGACGTGTATATAACAACCAGTAATTAACTAGAGGGAATGAGACATGTATATAACAACCAGTAATTAACTAGAGGGAATGGGACGTGTATATAACAACCAGTAATTAACTAGATGGAATGAGACGTGTATATAACAACCAGTAATTAACTAGAGGGAATGGGGCGTGTACAAAACAACCAGTAATTAACTAGATGGAATGAGACGTGTATATAACAACCAGTAATTAACTAGATGGAATGAGACGTGTATATAACAACCAGTAATTAACTAGAGGGAATGGGACGTGTATATAACAACCAGTAATTAACTAGAGGGAATGGGACGTGTATATAACAACCAGTAATTAACTAGAGGGAATGGGACGTGTATATAACAACCAGTAATTAACTAGAGGGAATGGGACGTGTATATAACAACCAGTAATTAACTAGATGGAATGGGACGTGTATATAACAACCAGTAATTAACTAGAGGGAATGGGACGTGTATATAACAACCAGTAATTAACTAGATGGAATGAGACGTGTATATAACAACCAGTAATTAACTAGAGGGAATGGGACGTGTATATAACAACCAGTAATTAACTAGAGGGAATGGGACGTGTATATAACAACCAGTAATTAACTAGATGGAATGAGACGTGTATATAACAACCAGTAATTAACTAGAGGGAATGGGACGTGTATATAACAACCAGTATTTGACTAGATGGAATGAGACGTGTATATAACAACCAGTAATTAACTAGAGGGAATGGGACGTGTATATAACAACCAGTAATTAACTAGATGGAATGAGACGTGTATATAACAACCAGTAATTAACTAGATGGAATGAGACGTGTATATAACAACCAGTAATTAACTAGATGGAATGAGACGTGTATATAACAGCCAGTAATTAACTAGATGGAATGGGACGTGTATATAACAACCAGTAATTAACTAGAGGGAATGAGACGTGTATATAACAACTAGTAATTAACTAAAGGGAATGGGACGTGTATATAACAACCAGTAATTAACTAGATGGAATGAGACGTGTATATAACAACCAGTAATTAACTAGATGGAATGAGACGTGTATATAACAACCAGTAATTAACTAAAGGGAATGGGACGTGTATATAACAACCAGTAATTAACTAGAGGGAATGGGACGTGTATATAACAACCAGTAATTAACTAGAGGGAATGAGACATGTATATAACAACCAGTAATTAACTAGAGGGAATGGGACGTGTATATAACAACCAGTAATTAACTAGATGGAATGAGACGTGTATATAACAACCAGTAATTAACTAGAGGGAATGGGGCGTGTACAAAACAACCAGTAATTAACTAGATGGAATGAGACGTGTATATAACAACCAGTAATTAACTAGATGGAATGAGACGTGTATATAACAACCAGTAATTAACTAGAGGGAATGGGACGTGTATATAACAACCAGTAATTAACTAGAGGGAATGGGACGTGTATATAACAACCAGTAATTAACTAGAGGGAATGGGACGTGTATATAACAACCAGTAATTAACTAGAGGGAATGGGACGTGTATATAACAACCAGTAATTAACTAGATGGAATGGGACGTGTATATAACAACCAGTAATTAACTAGAGGGAATGGGACGTGTATATAACAACCAGTAATTAACTAGATGGAATGAGACGTGTATATAACAACCAGTAATTAACTAGAGGGAATGGGACGTGTATATAACAACCAGTATTTAACTAGATGGAATGAGACGTGTATATAACAACCAGTAATTAACTAGAGGGAATGGGACGTGTATATAACAACCAGTAATTAACTAGATGGAATGAGACGTGTATATAACAACCAGTAATTAACTAGATGGAATGAGACGTGTATATAACAACCAGTAATTAACTAGATGGAATGAGACGTGTATATAACAGCCAGTAATTAACTAGATGGAATGGGACGTGTATATAACAACCAGTAATTAACTAGAGGGAATGAGACGTGTATATAACAACTAGTAATTAACTAGAGGGAATGAGACGTGTATATAACAACCAGTAATTAACTAGATGGAATGAGACGTGTATATAACAACTAGTAATTAACTAGAGGGAATGAGACGTGTATATAACAACCAGTAATTAACTAGAGGGAATGAGACGTGTATATAACAACCAGTAATTAACTAGATGGAATGAGACGTGTATATAACAACCAGTAATTAACTAGAGGGAATGAGACGTGTATATAACAACCAGTAATTAACTAGAGGGAATGGGACGTGTATATAACAACCAGTAATTAACTAGATGGAATGGGACGTGTATATAACAACCAGTAATTAACTAGAGGGAATGGGACGTGTATATAACAACCAGTAATTAACTAGATGGAATGGGACGTGTATATAACAACCAGTAATTAACTAGAGGGAATGGGACGTGTATATAACAACCAGTAATTAACTAGATGGAATGAGACGTGTATATAACAACCAGTAATTAACTAGAGGGAATGGGACGTGTATATAACAACCAGTATTTGACTAGATGGAATGAGACGTGTATATAACAACCAGTAATTAACTAGAGGGAATGGGACGTGTATATAACAACCAGTAATTAACTAGATGGAATGAGACGTGTATATAACAACCAGTAATTAACTAGATGGAATGAGACGTGTATATAACAACCAGTAATTAACTAGATGGAATGAGACGTGTATATAACAGCCAGTAATTAACTAGATGGAATGGGACGTGTATATAACAACCAGTAATTAACTAGAGGGAATGAGACGTGTATATAACAACCAGTAATTAACTAGATGGAATGGGACGTGTATATAACAACCAGTAATTAACTAGATGGAATGAGACGTGTATATAACAACCAGTAATTAACTAGATGGAATGAGACGTGTATATAACAACCAGTATTTAACTAGAGGGAATGGGGCGTGTATATAACAACCAGTAATTAACTAGAGGGAATGGGACGTGTATATAACAACCAGTAATTAACTAGATGGAATGAGACGTGTATATAACAACCAGTAATTAACTAGATGGAATGAGACGTGTATATAACAACCAGTAATTAACTAGAGGGAATGGGACGTGTATATAACAACCAGTAATTAACTAGATGGAATGAGACGTGTATATAACAACTAGTAATTAACTAGATGGAATGAGACGTGTATATAACAACCAGTAATTAACTAGAGGGAATGGGACGTGTATATAACAACCAGTAATTAACTAGAGGGAATGAGACGTGTATATAACAACTAGTAATTAACTAGATGGAATGAGACGTGTATATAACAACCAGTAATTAACTAGATGGAATGAGACGTGTATATAACAACCAGTAATTAACTAGAGGGAATGAGACGTGTATATAACAACCAGTAATTAACTAGATGGAATGGGACGTGTATATAACAACCAGTAATTAACTAGAGGGAATGGGACGTGTATATAACAACCAGTAATTAACTAGATGGAATGAGACGTGTATATAACAACCAGTAATTAACTAGATGGAATGAGACGTGTATATAACAACCAGTAATTAACTAGATGGAATGGGACGTGTATATAACAACCAGTAATTAACTAGATGGAATGAGACGTGTATATAACAACCAGTAATTAACTAGAGGGAATGAGACGTGTATATAGCAACTAGTAATTAACTAGATGGAATGGGACGTGTATATAACAACTAGTAATTAACTAGAGGGAATGGGACGTGTATATAACAACTAGTAATTAACTAGAGGGAATGGGACGTGTATATAGCAACTAGTATTAACTAGAGGGAATGGGACGTGTATATAACAACCAGTAATTAACTAGAGGGAATGGGACGTGTATATAACAACCAGTAATTAACTAGAGGGAATGGGGCGTGTATATAACAACCAGTAATTAACTAGAGGGAATGGGACGTGTATATAACAACCAGTATTAACTAGATTGGATGGTCTTAATAGTCCGGCATTCACTCTATGAAGTTTGAGTACAAAATCAACAACTTGGGATGTAAATAAACATGAATTTGTTTGACCATATCTACTGTCCGTACGCTGGTCACTTTCAAATGGCAGATTGGTCACTTAGTTTAACAGCAACAGTCATAAAGTCTTTGAAGGGCATTTAGAAGTGGTATACATACGAACAGGATAACAACTTCTTTAATGTGAAAATACACGACGTTTCGGAGTAAATGCTAATTCCTTCATCAGGTGGAATGTGAAGGATTGAGCATATACTCCGAAACGTCGTGTATTTTCACATTAAAGAAGTTGTTATCCTGAAATCTTCCTGTTCTTTACAACCACAAATTAAACATCCTATATTTCAAGATTTGTTTTACAGTAGGAGTTTCAGGGATCATTGAATTCTTGTCAACCGCAGTGTTATTTCCCTTCTACTTCAAAACTTCCGTATGTGCAAGTATGTATGTATGTATGTATGTATGTATACGTGCAGAAAGTAAACAAACGATGATACATACGTAATGTATGTGACGAACGTAATGTATGTGACGACTGAATGAAGACCCAGCCCACTCGTGACGTCATTACGCGAAGTCGGTCAATTGGAACGGCTCCCACGCAGGCGCAGACTAGCGGTCCGATTCGTCGGCGGCTTGTTGTTTACATAATAGACGCATCTGAATGAACGGCTGGCTGCTTGCTTATCGTTTCATATCATATTATCCGGATATTTTCGGGCGTCAACTTCAATTCCGATGAGTTGATAACGCGAATAATCTAGGATGGTTTTGGTAGCAACTTATTTTATCAAATTTATTATCTTGGGTTATCTACACTCCCATGCCGTTTCTATCTCTTTTTAAAAAGTTAAAGCATCTGAATTTCATTTTAACAATAATGCTAGTGTCGTTTTACAATACTTTATACATTTATCAAATTTCCCAAACATTGATTGTGTTAACAATGGACTTTAATCAAATGAGATTTTAAAATTTTAGTCTAGCCAGGTTTAACGAAATCATAAAATAGTTTTATTCAGGAAGTTATGTGACACAATATTACAAGGTTACACTCGTACATTTAAACTGTGAGGCGATTGGTCCCCGACTCGGAAGGTGTGGGTTCGAATCCTGCAGTTTAGTTCTTGTTTATGCGAATATCCTTGTGGAAATGTTTGTCATTATTATATTGAATGTAAATTATAAGATCATAAAATGCAATAATATTCTCTAACATTTTAGATCTAGAAGTTAGACAAACAAAAGCAATAATTTTGAAAGGAAACGTCAATATGACCATGGGAAAACGATTATCCTATACAAAATATGTACAGGTTTTAATTCACATAACTTTTCAGCCATTACATATAATCAGCCATTTGACATGTTGTTGTGTCTTTAAGTACATGGTTATTGTATAATTATAATGTCTGTAGTATTTTCTATAGTTGAGTATAGTTAGTACATTAAATTTTAAGTATACATGAAACATTTGAGAAAATGTAATATGCCAAAAAAGTGCTACAGTGCCTTTAAAGATGGTCTGGGCTGGGAATATTTCACTGGACAAGCATTTATTATTCAGGCCAACTGCATATAATTCTATTTCATTATTAATATGTAAATTCTATGAGAATATGGTGTACATTTTAGCATACTGCATTGTACAATATGCTTGTGCATATCCTAATGTAATCATTTTCTTTATATAGGAGAATGCCTAGTAAGTGTCTCACTTGATCCCAATCCGTTTGACCTTTCTGTCAATAAAATATGTTTAAACCAAACCAACTCTGCGTACTAGATCTGAAACTGTTAAAAAAATGAAATTAATATAAATGTATTGCAAATGGTATATACAAATGGTATAACAAAATATAACAGTGTTATATAGTTGTACGTGCTATATCTAACTGGCAAACTGCGAAACATCCTAGTATCGTTTACATGGGATTGCAACTTCAAATCACAAATACCTGTGTTTGCAAGTCACGTAGTTCTGTCGACAAGGATATGGGTTTCACCTTGACTTACAGAAAAACAAGGGCTTACATATGCGTATTGTAGATAAGATTACACGAGTGCATATACAAAATGGTTAAATCACACCATGACTACCGTCAATGTTTTACCATCCGGGTTAGCACGTGTTACGGATCAGATATCAATTTTTAAGATCAAGATATCAATTTTTAAGATCAAGATATCCTCAGCCTGCTTCATAAGGAGATTGATATCCGCAAAAATCCTCCACATCTTCTGTTTCTTCTAAGCCTTGTAACGCTGCCGACTGGTTAAACACAGATGTTGAAAGCACGTATTTTGTCGGCCAATGTAATGTCGTGGTTTGAACTTTGGCGGTCGCTTCTCGGTCTTCACATTCGGGCACTGGCAATAGAGCTTGATTATGGGTCATTTCATTGGCTGTTTATGTTTATACTGGTAGATATAGTTTTGACAGTAGATGTTCCACAAGATTCTGCTACACGTTCAGAGAGACATTATTCGCCATAATTTTTAAGATCAAGATATCAATTTTTAAGATCAAGATATCCTCATCCTGCTTCATAAGGAGATTGATATCCGCAAAAATCCTCCACATCTTCTGTTTCTTCTAAGCCTTGTAACGCTGCCGACTGGTTAAACACAGATGTTGAAAGCACGTATTTTGTCGGCCAATGTAATGTCGTGGTTTGAACTTTGGCGGTCGCTTCTCGGTCTTCACATTCGGGCACTGGCAATAGAGCTGGATTATGGGTCATTTCATTGGCTGTTTATGTTTATACTGGTAGATATAGTTTTGACAGTAGATGTTCCACAAGGTTCTGCTACACGTTCAGAGAGACATTATTCGCCATAATTTTTAAGATCAAGATATCAATTTTTAAGATCAAGATATCCTCATCCTGCTTCATAAGGAGATTGATATCCGCAAAAATCCTCCACATCTTCTGTTTCTTCTAAGCCTTGTAACGCTGCCGACTGGTTAAACACAGATGTTGAAAGCACGTATTTTGTCGGCCAATGTAATGTCGTGGTTTGAACTTTGGCGGTCGCTTCTCGGTCTTCACATTAGGGCACTGGCAATAGAGCTTGATTATGGGTCATTTAATTGGCTGTTTATGTTTATACTGGTAGATATAGTTTTGACAGTAGATGTTCCACAAGGTTCTGCTACACGTTCAGAGAGACATTATTCGCCATAATTTTTAAGATCAAGATATCAATTTTTAAGATCAAGATATCCTCATCCTGCTTCATAAGGAGATTGATATCCGCAAAAATCCTCCACATCTTCTGTTTCTTCTAAGCCTTGTAACGCTGCCGACTGGTTAAACACAGATGTTGAAAGCACGTATTTTGTCGGCCAATGTAATGTCGTGGTTTGAACTTTGGCGGTCGCTTCTCGGTCTTCACATTCGGGCACTGGCAATAGAGCTTGATTATGGGTCATTTCATTGGCTGTTTATGTTTATACTGGTAGATATAGTTTTGACAGTAGATGTTCCACAAGGTTCTGCTACACGTTCAGAGAGACATTATTCGCCACTGATATCCTGTTTGAGAGCGTTCGTGAACATCTCAAGAAATTTCATGTTGCTGAACGCAGTCCAGCTGCCCCGTGTTCAAGATAGCTAGTTCTAGCAGGGTCTCTGTACATTAAAGATCGCGAGATCTCGTATGTGCTGTTTTAACCACTGAACTCTCGAAAATGTAAATAAGTGTTACTAATGGCTAAATACTATTCCCCAATCAATAACAAAAGTTGTACGGATGTACAATGTTCGATGACGTCATGCGAGTCTATTTCCCGTCGTTTACATTAAAATGTATCAATACCTACACACTGAGAGTAGAATTTTAATTATGGCATCGTGTTGGAATGGTAAAAAACCATCTTGCCGTCTGAACTCTCAAAATCTCATGAGACCTACAAATCTACCTCTCACATTGAAGACTTCCACAAACTTGTCGCTTTATACGTTGAACCATATTCGTTTCCTTACATTACAGATAACCGTTTTCTATGGATACGGCTTATCGGGTCGTTTAATGGGATGTTACCGCCTAACGTTGTATAAACCTAATTAATAAACGTAAAAATTGAGAAAAAATGATATGCCAAAAACGTGCTACAGTGCCTTAAAAAATGGTCTAGGCTGTAAATATTTCACTGGACAAGCATTTATTATTCAGACCAAAGCGAGTTGGAAATCTCAATTAGCGTCCTCTATGTTCAGCGATCTCATTTTTGGCCCTAAATCGCGCGCATAACTCGCTTCTTATTCAACCGAATAGGCAGGTATATGACCATACTCATCTTTGTCGTGTATGAAATGTTATGCGCAAGCGCACAAACGAATAACTATTATGTTACGTTGGAAACGATCGCCAGCTGATCGCACCTTCGAGTGCAACCATCCAGTATGTTCTATTTCTGACACAATAAAAAGCTCTGGTTGGAACAGAAGTAGTCTGTTTAAGCGCCTAGGCAAGTCTACAACAAGACTCTGAGCTCTGAAAATGAACACATCTCAGAGGCTCACTTATTTTTTTCTTCAATTTTTTTAAAATTTGTACAACAAAATTCATTTCAGAGACTAAATGTTAGACAAGAACAGAGGTTGCGTGGGAAGATATGAGTTGGGTAACATCTGTTAGAGAATTGGGAGAGAAAGCCTGAAACAGATATTTCCACAGCTTGTGCACTGAGTGGGTTACAGGATATGACACCTTCAACGATTGTGTAGCTGTATGTTCACTTGCGTTCCTACAAAAGTAGAACTTAAGTACCACTTGACACATCTTGATGAAAGGAAGGGCGGTGTCAGCGGTTGTGATGTGGTTGACACTGATTACGTACACTATATTTAATTTGTAGTCGTCCAGGAAATATGCATAGAATTGTTCTCTATCATTAGTGTTTCAGTAATGAAGGATTTGAATTTGTTACGTTTCTTAGCTTTATAATTGATTACAGAGAATTGATTACTAAAAATATATTTTATATGTAGATGTCCAGGAAATATGCATAGAATTGTTCGGTTTCATTAGTGTTCAGTAATGAGAGATTGGATTTGTTTACGTTTCAAAGCTATTTAATTGCTAAAGCCAGAAAATTGAGTACTAGCAATATTTTTTGTATGTAGATGCCTAGGAAATATGCATAGACTTGTTCTCTATCATTGGTGTTCAGTAATGAAAGATTTGATTGTTTACGTTTCAATTTATTTATTTATTTATTTATTTTTTTATTTATTTATTTATTTATTTATTTATTTATTTATTTATTTATTTATTTATTTATTTATTTATTTATTTATTTATTTATTTATTTATTTATTTTAAAATACAAATACATTGACCAGCCATATCATAACTCCATTACTCCTATTCCAACACTGCCTAATTTAAGTTTTGTTGCAATTCGCTAACTTTTCTGTGGCAGCGCAGCGGCGAGCACTGTGAAGTTTAGATCGAACAGTGAAGAGTTTAGGAAATGCAGCAAAGTTTAAATTAACAAGGAACCGGTAAATAGTATCAGAAAAATTACCGTTTATTAGACTCATGTCCAGTCCTCGATTTTAAGAAAGT